>JADNYI010000117.1:0-123794 GCA_015501065.1 Infundibulicybe gibba
GGATTCGTTTAGAAGGGAGGGTACAAGATGAGGGCACGCGTGGCCAAGAACCATGATCCAAATCTACGTCAATCGGCACCGGCATATCTCCCGATGCATGGTCAGAATGGTCCATACTGGTACCATGAGCGATTGGCGGATTTTGAAAGTGCACATCGCTCTGTCAATTGTAAAATCGTTAGTAAATGTATAATTTTACGAACAGGGACTCACACGAACAGTTGAGGATGAAGCACCCCCATATAACTCATTTCCTCTTTCCGTTTCGAGTCCTCTATTGGGCTTCCTACGCTTGATACGGCCCATAAAACGATCAATGTTAGATGACCCGCCAGGTTCAACGATATCCCGTTCAATATGGTAACGATTATTTCTTGATTCTGGATCTGTCCCCGCTTTTTTTATGACTGACCAAATACGTTTGGAGCGTTCCCTAACTTTAGGACAGGAACTTTCATGTCGCCGTAGATATTTGTGTTCCGAGTAGTGATTTCCACAAACGCATCGCGGCATGACGTTAACCACAGTTGCGGCCCCCGTACAATGTTCTAACGGATACCCGAGTTAGTGCCCCCATGCGATTTGTTTGCGACGTTGAGCAGCTGAACTTACTATGCTAGAGTGGTAGGCCGTCCGATGAGTTTGCGGTCAAGTCGAACGATCATCCCTGCCAAGTGTCACGATGGCTGATGCAGCAGCGACGAGCCGAAATGCTGCTCCAAGGCTTGACCATGTAATAACAATCCAGTCAAAATATATGAGTCTCGCAATCAAGATATAATGAACATAAGAACTTGCCAATTGCCACAAGCATTTTGATGTGTTGAAATCGAGTTGTGTTGACCGCAATGAATTAGACATATCGCGTATAGATCACAATGCATCACAATCGAGTTACAAGATTTTCAAAAATTACAAAGTACGCAATGTCACACAACAAATCACAAGTTTACGGCCATTTTGCTGATGAGAAGGGATGGATTTTGATGAAGTCGTGCAAGCCCTATCTGTCGTGCTGATGCTATCACCTGGGGGACTCATGGTATTCAACGTGGGTTCGCACCTTTGATCCCCTGCGGGGCGAATTTGCTTCATCCTGAGTAATAAGTTTTGCATGATATCACTATTTACAGGAGAGGAATCGTATGAGAGGATAAGAACCACAAAGGAACGTAAATTTTTCAAACTAGAGCTGGGTTTAAGATTTGTACCGGACCCATCCCACTAGTATATCCTCTACAATATTATCGGTTCCATTGCTTCGGTTGAATTGGGCAATATAAATATCACAGATTGCGTGCTGGACTCTGTTCTGCGATGTTATCGTTCCTTGCAATCTGCGCCTCTACAAAGGCCTCAAAATCACGGACAGATTGGTAGCGACGCGCCACCTCGAGTCGATAAGAATTTATTGTCGTCAACAATGTCCGACACTGGATGAACGATTGTGTGTCCTGCGGATTCTCCTCAATCCATGCATACAGCGCCTTGAAAAATGAACCAAGCATCTCCGAATTTTTGCAATACGGGAGTTCGTTGCACGAAAACTTGACACCGTCGCCCAGTTGAAACCGCGAATCCAGGAAATCGCGGACAGGTGGGCGATGCTGAAGCGCGTCATCGAGTTCATGGGGCCTCAATTGAGAAGTCAAGGATACCCAGCAGCGGCTAGGCAGGTCCGCATCCTCAGGATGTCGATCTATCCATGTATGTAAGGCGTTGAAAATGGAATCAAGGTCCTCGTCCGTGAATATTTTTAGATTCTCAAATACGCTGTGCACTTCCCTGAGGATCTCATTTGAGCTTGTCTGTGGCCCCTCCGACAAAAAGTTCCAGAAGTGGATTTCCTTTTGCCAATATATTTCTTGCGCCCGCTCTACCAATGCTGGACGGCCATGTGCTTCCCAAAAGATTCGTCTAAATAGCAGGTCCAGGCCAGATGATCCTAAAGATATTCGGTGGTTGAGGGAATCCGAGGCGCGTATTAAACACTCCAAGAGAGTAGAAATTTGATTGAATGACAAATTAAATCCAAACGGGCGCAGATATCTCATAACGATGATGTCAGACCTGACATGATTCTCCGCCTGGGTGGCTTCGAAGAGCGAGGTTGTGCCGAAAAGTGATTTGATCACTCCAGCACTGGAGTCCTCTGCGGCAGAATCCCATGGACCACGTTCACCCGTGTCCTCGACAATAAGTCTGTCCTTCGATGAGTCGATGTCTAGTAGGCAAAGGCATATCTGGTGCGCCACGTCCTGGCTGTGCGAATAGGTCTCATCAAGCCAGATAAGTGCATGTCCAGTGTAGGTCCGAAGAAGCCTGGATGCACGGAAGAGACTGAGCTCCGAGGATGTCCAATTTGATACCCCCAACGCCGGAAACAACCAGGTGACTAGATGGAGGATTGCTAGTGATTGTGGTGATTTGAATGCAAACAAAGGAGGTCGAAATTCATCGAGTATGGGCCGGCGCTGAGCACGATAATAGTATTGAATGGAAGCCACATGTTGGAGTGCAGGCGCCAACGTCGTAGCCGCAAGAAAGATGAACCCAACCCCGATCAATATTGTCACAGGAATTGACACCTTCACGTCAAGACCCTGCAGAAAGTCAATGAGCCCTATAAAGAACAAGATCAGACCCAGCCCCAACAGGACGGGAAGGGCATTCAGGACATCCATCACCCTGCACCGCAAGAATGAATCATAGCGGTACTGACGGAAGGCCAATGCCTCCCTCGGGGGCTTGGAGATGTCCTGCTGATAGTGCCGGAGCCATTGCTTGCACAGGATCCCGACCAGCCCTGCAGTGAGACTGAATGTCAGGCTCAGGAACCAGAGGGTGTTGATGCGGAGGGAGGATGCGGAGGGGGTGAATGGCTCTGGTAGCGTAGTAGTATTTCTTCCCATGAGCTGGGTGGTCAAATTTAACAGGATATGATTAGTCATGTCCTGGGGATCGGGTTGGAGCAATTTGTAGGATTCGACGGTGAATGCGGTGACGACAGCGGAGAATAGACCAGCCTTGTCAGCAAGAATCAGTATGAATGCAATGTGCACCAGATTATTATGGACGCACGAAGGTGAGGAGTGCATCGATCTCGCTATTCCACCCTCCACAGAATTCCTTGTCGAATTGACTGGCCTTTTCGTACAATTTCTTCCAATGATCCCCATCATCATCAGTGGGTTCAACTGGACGGTACGGTTCATCAGAATGCCAGACTCGGCGAGAGAATTGCTGAAAGGCGTGGCCAGCCCAGAATTTCGCTTTAGCGAGTCAAACCAAAACCATGACTTACCATCAGCACTTACCGGAGTTGATGGACTCTTTTCTGGGCTGCCAGCCCCCATAGCAGGGGAGGGCTCGGAAGCTTTTTCTTTTGCTTGGGCAGCAAGTTCGGTAGCAAGAAGAGAAAAACCAGAAGCCGCCTGTCTTTCAACCTGGATGACCGGTTGTGTCTGGTCTACCCAGGTGGGATTGATTAGATTGGTGTTTGAGCCGGTTGAATTTGTATCCGCCATAATGCAAGGGGATGGAGATGGGTTAAGGGTGCGTACCGGGTTGCGCATATAAGAGCAACCTGCCCTTTGGCGGTCGTTCATAAATCACGATGCGATTTCACAAGTATATAGTACTCACCTTGAACCGCGTGTAAGCCTGGGAAATGCCCACGAAATGTCAGTCATACCACGAGCAGCTCGGCTGGAAGCCATCCTGACCTTCTAATACCCGGCAAGTGTTCAAAAATAGGTGGAAGCAAGGCATGATGCATGAACGTTGAACACTGGATGTTGAACATTTCTACTCTTCCATATCCGACGCACATCACTCAAAGCCACCGATGAACCTTGAAGTCAGCAAATACGATTCATCTAATAACAATACATGGGGGTGATTCAATTTAGAGCCTCAAATTTCGACGGTGAGTTCGTGGCCTGCCTCGGCCCTTGAGCAATTGTAGCACTCAGTGGGAACAGGTTGGACGACACCAGTCTGAGGTGAGGACAAGAAGCTAGCGACAAAACTATGAGTGCCAAAAGTAACCGACATGTAAGCATATATCAACACTAGATGGGACTCACATACTACCACACAATAGGACGAATGGACATGCTCCTCACGAGCACGATTGGTCCAATATCTCTGCTAGTTTCGTTGCACCAGGACCTGCTACCATCGTGGCTTTGGACATGGGGTTAGTAATGGACCAGCAACCAAGGAAAGAGTGTGAACTTGCCGGGCCCCTATGGCGGTATTGTCACTACCCACCACCACCCTCCGACGTGCTCCTGCGGATTCTCTCCACGCATGCTTGCGGGAATTTGTCCAAATGAGTGTAGATCTTCATTGTCGTTGTGAGACCGTGAGCGCCCTGGTGTCCCATGCTGTTGTTCCCTACCACCAGGTTGCACGCTCCGGTTCAGCCAACGCATAAGGTGGTAGGCGGAATGGGAAATTGTATTTGAGTTGGACGCTTCGTGATCTTGATAGGCATGTGTTCTAGTCAAAATGTGGGAATGACCCTAAAACCAGCCTATAGCGTCTGCATCGTTGAGGATCGATCAAAATTACTGGCGGAAACCAAGGTCCAAGGTAAGGGGAATGGATTGTTAGGATTGACGAACAAAGGGTGACGCCGGGAGAGTCAACTTCATAGAGTTCGTGAATGGTAAGACATAAAGTAGAGCCCGCGATGTATGTAGAACAGGAGAAATGTTTCTTGAATAATCTCAGGGATTCATGATGATTGTGAGTGTCTTGTTTGTTTGTTTGAGAAGCCGGCGGGTACCTGCGGCTCAGGTGAGAACGATCTCAACGGCCTCGGAGAGCGACTCAAGCGTCCAATCTCAACACGAGCCACCAACTGAAAATTCGCCACTTAGACTATAGCTACCATTGAACAGCTTGTGTGAGCTGGTACCACCATTCCTCGGATTCTCGCTTCTGTTGCTCGAAATTTGGCCTTCGCAGCATGATCGATTAATATGACCCCGGTGTCTCACCCGTCGAGCCATGTACCCATCGCCACGTACTTACCAACCGACGTTATCCGGGAAATATTTCTCCAATGTTCGCTTGGATCATGTCAGCTCCCGTCTACACCTGGCCGAAAGAGGTGTTAACTAGCCACAATTCAGCATTGGACAGACATTACAGCCGCAACTCCTGAACAAATTAAATAGTACAATAAAATAGCATTTGCGCTCCGGGAACCAACGCAAAAATGTGAATACATTACCACACCCCTCACGCCACGAAATCTCCTTCCCTTTCAATAGAACCATCAGCAAATGTAACCGCTTTCATCTTCTGCAGAACGTCAGCCTGAAGCTCGAGACATGCCCATTTAGGTCCACACACCTCCAACCAACTAGTGCTACAGGCACCGGAATCGTTGCTCTCATCGTCTCGCTGGACGACGATCACTTCAATATGTCGTGTATCATCTTGCCTATCTTGATCCTGATCCATCTGGTGCTGAAATCCACTACTCCTAATATTCCAATCCGTCCCAGAGCCCAGCTCGACTGATAGCATCCGGGTGGCTCTCCCATCGGCGATATAAAGCCGGCTGTTGAGTGTCACCATCAATGTATTCGAGTATAGCTTCGCTAGAATTAAGGCGGGAACTCTGTGATAGTTATTATGGGGAAACCCAAGGAACAGAGCTATGTCAATGGTCGCGACCGTTGCTTCGAAAGGTTGATGTTAGTCTCAGTCCACAAACAAGGAACAATTGACGACAAGTACCTGTCACGGTCCCGGTCTCAATGGTCAACCGGATGAGCTTGGAGATCAAGACATGAGTTGAACGGAGACCAGTCTCACTCCTCGATAGCTGAGTGACAAAATGGTAGCTCAGCCTAGCATATTCATATAGTGAACAACTTACACAATAGCACATTGTAATGGCAATCAATATGTCGCAGACAGCAGCACCAACGAGCCAAATCTACGCAGAGGGGTTTTAGCGCACAAGGTGCATACACATCTCCCGATTGAATCCCATCTTACGGTGCAACTAACAAAAGCTTCTAGCCGTATCTTTGACCAATCGTCAATTTGCAATACCTGGACACCCGCGGCAATTCCCGCACCTCCCTGAGTTAATGCAATCTAATGAAGTTTCTCGTTAGGAGCAAATCATATAGGGAAGCAGATATCATCAACAGTACCAGACAGATCACCGACACAAGTAGTTTGGATTTGGAGAGAATGAATATCCGGTAAGTGAAGAAGAGTTGGACTGTGCAGCTGACTAAACCCGGGGATAATGATCAGTCCTAGGAGCGAATTCTCGCAGTCTGGGTCACGGACCAATTGCACAAATCATAGGCGTGCTCAAGCCTTCCAGCTGAGCATTGCGAAGTGTTGGGAGATTCCCATAGTCCACCACAAAGGTCATGAATGCATCGTGGGTGATGAGAGCGGTTTGAAGTGTTTCGACAAGGTATAATCCAAGTACCAGATACCTCGTTAATCGGCGATCGCTAGGGAACGCGAGGTAGTATAGGTCTAGGCGGTGTTTAGGTGAAAACTAAAGAAACTTATGTTGGTTTGCTTACACACTTGAACAGAGAGCGTGCCGTACAGACCCCAGTTAAAAAGATAACCCAGAAGCTTTGTTAAGAAGATTTGAGAACATCCTATCACCCAGCTCTGGAATTGACGGCATACCAATGGGCCTTGAACACTTGAGTTTCCACAAACTTCATGAGCTGCCAACCATACACATAGCTACTGGGGAACATTACCTTGCAGCAGAATTTTGAGGGATCGGGGACAGATTCGACATTTCGTTGCGTCGTCCAGCAGGCGGGTAAGGTTGGTATTTGGTGAGTGATTGGTAAAGCCTTATTCATATTTATCAAGTCTGAAACTACGATGACGAGCGGATCAGTGCCATCATGATTCCAGAATGGACCTCACAGTGGTCACCACCGCCGATAGTGATTTAGTTTTAAAATATACCCTTCGAGATGGAAGTGGGAAAATAATGCCGAGGGGCTGTGGCAACCGAGATTGAGAAGAAAACAAGGAATTACACTTTTGAATCTGAGGTAGAACGTGAGGATTTTTATAGACTCAACATAGGGTCTTTAGAAAGGAGAATCAAAGAGGAAACTGGTCGAATATCCGGGTGGGTGTCGAAGGTATGCCTCAAACAGATCCGATTCGCTGCGACCAACAACGGAACGGCACAACGGCACAAGTCAGACGCGAGTTACAGGCATTTGTCAGAACTCCGAGGCCACTTCCTCCGTCCCGCCGGAACACTCACAAACCTGGAAGGCATTCGAATTTGTCACGGAATAGGGTAATCCGTGGATTTGGCCAATTCTGAACGAATCACTGCATTCCAGGGATGCCCCACACTTCGGAGTGTAAGGTTTTGTGATGGACTAGCGTCAACCCAATGTCTTTGGAAGCCCACCGTTAGTCACGCGAACGGAACGGGACGTTGTCGTGTTCTCGGAGATGTGTTACGTGGTGGTACGAAGATAAGATCGATCCAGACTGAAATGTAATCCCGGACGACGCGTCATGAGCGCGAGTCACATGGCCAAGATCACATTCTCCAAGAATATACGCTGTGTTCTGCCCAGTAGGTTACCGGTGGGGTGGTTTGGGATACTTGGCTTCTAATATCCTGATTCGAGAGGACGTATGGCAGGGCATTGCAGACAGACCAATACAGATCCCTGAGACGATCGACGCGATGGGCGTGATATGCGAGGAGGCAGCGCTTGTTCCGGTTGATAGCTGTCTGGATGATGTATAGTGCTGGTGGTGGTTCCACTGAGCAGAATTTTGTCGGTGAAGTTCACTTGATGTCTCACCTCAATGCAAGCAAAAGCTTTTCAATTTTCAATCAATTTTGCTGCATTTTGAGTTAATTTCATGTGTTGGAGTGAACTGGATTCACATAAACGCTGTCATCCATGTCTCACTCTGTTTTGAATGAAGTTCATGTTAGGGTGCCAAGGTTTCCAGTGATATTAACTCCCATTAAAGAAATGTTCACTCCATTGAGGTGATTTCACAAATGAATCTCAATATGAAAAGAAATGAATTGTTCTTATATTACATGGAAAGTAGGTAAAAGACAACATTGAGAACTAATATTGTAACAACGCAGGAGCTCCTCCTGGTGGTGGATGCGACACACGAGCGGGCCACAAGGGCGAGCCCAAACGCGGTCTCGCGCTTCGGCTCAGTATCAAGGGCGGGCGGGGAGAGGAGCTTTGACGCACCGAGAGCCGGGCGCAGATTGTGGAATATCCAAGTTTGTGGAGTTCGTGGGTGCCTGCTAGGGCACAGACGGCGTGCGCAATGGGCTGTGGGTGTCAGGGATCGCCAGGTACGGGGGCTCGGCGAGGGCGCAGCCTTGGGAATGTGTGCTTGGGGTGCAGGGTCTGCCAGTGGTGGGATTGGGTATGAGAGTGTACGTGGCGAGGATGTAGTTCTGGTGGAAGTGGGCCACGGCTCTGCACTGGATCACAAGCTGCGTGAGTGCAGGCAATTCTGCGAGGGCGACTTACTATGTTGGGCCCTCAAGGCCCTGTCCTGCTATTCTGATGCACGAGCTGTGCCCTCCTGCTCGCCTGAGTCCCATCGCGCCTCGCGGGAGCGTGAGCACATGCCAACCGACGATGTTGAATATACACACGTCGCCTGGGTGACAATTTCCCGCAGAATTTCTGGGCGTGCTGGGGACGTAGCTAAGCTAGCGGGTTGAGAAGGAGGAAGGAGGGGGAGGGTCACGCACCTGCATGCAACGACTCACCAAACTCGTGTCATAGTATTAGAGCATCGCTTGGGGGAAGAAAAGCTGGCTACTTACACCAATTCAAATCCTTGCAGCGTTTGTGGGCAATACAGGCTGAGACGGCAGATATCGATGAGCCATTCTTGATGCGAAGGGCGGGCAGGCTTGGTAGTGCGATGTTGTGATTTTGTGATTCCGTGATCGCTTATTGGGGACGCAATTTCGGCCGAGCGGTGAACCTGAGGGCGAGACTCGTCGACGCCGGGTGGTGGTGGTTGTAAGCAATGTGTGGAACTTGGCAGAAATTGTCGGCAGGGGCTTCACAAAGCGATGACGTCATGGAGTCATGTGATTACTCCGCTCGCTCATTGAGCAAGTTGAACGTTCAACGTTCAACCATGGCCGCAATTGTTATCCTCCCACATCGGAGCCTCTGCCCCACACCTAAACGCGACGATTGGTCTGCAATAAAGCCCCCGCCGCCGTCGCTAGTTGCTCCGGATCAAGTCCTGCATCTAGCCCGAAGCGCTGAGCGCTGAGCTCCCGCCTCAGGCTCAACCGAGGGGGCATGATGAGCCGTGGAGATCTGATGAGGTGCGGCCAACTGCCCCTGACCAACCTGACCTGCATCCGCACAGCCCGTGGTCTCCCCCAGGCCCATCAAAGACACGACCGCATGTCCGTTTGAATGTACACACGCACCGCGCCCCCCGACCTCTGTGGTACCTGGTAGGGGCTACGCTTTGCGCAAAACACGATTCAGCAATCACGCCGCCAATTTGGAGGTCGCATATCCGCCTATTCACTCGGCACCCACCTCCTCTCTCGCAAACGAGAGTGTTGGAGTGCCAGCCGCCTCAACCGGAGACGGGGGAGCATGCAAGGTACCTGCATACTCACACCCCCTGCGTCCCTTTCTTGTAAACGAGAGAGTTGGAGGCGGAACGGTTTTTTTCTGCTTCATGCTCTCCCTCTACCCTCGCGGCGCTGTTCACCACGTCAATCGACGCGTGCAATGATGTCGCGAGGCTAAACGGGGGAGTATGGACTACGAATATCTGTGTGGGTTGCGGGAGCCTCCTGCCTCGTGCGCCCCTGCTCCCTCTCCGCCCTCGCAATCATTGAGGAATGGCGGCGCGAATCCACGATTGACATCGCCGAAGTGTTGCGTCTTGCAAACCTCCATCCTGGGGATGCGCCCGGTGCATTGACCCCTCGAATAGATTTCTTATTTCCACTCCTCCATCAAAAATAAAGGGTTTCTTAGTGACCAGTATTCACATCATACTCACTTGTTGGTTTCACACGATTTTTCAATTAAAAATGAATGATTTTGGTTAGTGAATCATATTCACCTGTAGCAGTCATGGGCCAAAGTAAAATTCACTCAAAAATTGATATGTTTCACAGCCTGAGTGACTTCTGGTTTCATTATGAAACCAAGTGAAATGCATAGTCAAATGAATTCCACTGACAGAATTTTTGTCAGTGTTCATCGCTGTGAAGATAGACCTCTGCCGCCTTTTCGAGATCACGTTGCTCACGGATGATAGCGCGAGCAAGGGCATCGTTGTATTTGATTAGGGTATCTGATTGGGCGCACCGACGAGACTCGGTGACAAGCTGGGTGGCAAGCTCACCGTATTGACGCGCCTCGCTCATTCGTGGAAGAGGAACAAGTGCGTAGCGTCACGCCGCCACACCCATCTCAGGTGCGTATGTCCGTCGACATTACCCAGGAAGCATTTCTCCAATGCTCGTCTGTATCACATCAGCTCCCACTCCCACCAAGGCCTACAGAACCCAGACTAGGATATTTACTATCTTTCACTTGTAGTTTAGAAGTGTCGTTCTTTAGAAATTATAGTTCCCCGAATCTGCTGACTCCACCAGCCCGGCGTTTGATCACCTTGCTTGTCAAGGTCATTCCCCGGTCGATAATTGCCTATATATAGTAACCCTGTGCCATTCTTTGTCCAAGACAAATCCCCGCAAACTTGTATCAACAGTCCGACAATGTGCGAAACAGTGCAATCCGTCCGACAAGACCATTCATGCCAATGAAAGCTTAAACAAAGCAAGTGTCGGATAATTGGAGTACCGATGCTGGAATACAGGTCTACAGATCAGAGATCAATCAGATAGCAGGGTTAGGTGACCCTGACACTGTGGTAGTTAACCGGGTAGATACTGTTGTATTCCAGTAGAGAACTACTCTACAGGGATACATGATATATATACTACATAACAGTGGCTGTGTAGCTACTGTATATGTATCGTGAGACTGAGTTAATCATAATGGTGAATGATGATGGCATAATGATGTGATATGGCACAATCTGATCAGGTGATATCTCAACAGCAAGGTGTTGTCGCCGAAGGCGACCTTTCGAGTACTTAGACTCATTCTTCTGAACATACACCGATGCCAATATCTACATCTGAGAACATGTTCAATGTTGCCTACAGCTGGTCGGCGCAATGGCAAAGCAATCACCAAAAGCTACTCCTCACTCCTATGGTCGTCTGCATACCCGCGCGCCACCCCGCTGCGCCCTTGCTCCAGCACACCCGCGCCGTCGAGCCCTAGGCGCATCTCCAGTCCCTGATACGTCCTTTCGCGCAGAAAGTTGCCTACGGCGACACGCAAGTGTGGTCAGCTAACAGTAAGCGCGGGGGAAGGGGGCATACCTGCCGCGCTACCCGCGAGCCCCACAAGCGCATTGTCCTGATTGCGCAGTACCACCGTGGTATTATCCCCGACCCCAGGCTGTGTCTCGGCTGAATCATACCCTGCACCGTTTATCCTATTAAGCCCTGCGAAGAAAGTCAGAAAGAACGGCCCGCACCGTTGCCATATCTCTTCGCATGTCGATATGTGCCTGTGATGAGTGAGAATACGGGCTGCTCTGGATCTCCCTCCCCCTTTGAATCAGCACCCTCGCCACCCATGGGCGGGTCGGCCAGGAGCCTGTCGAAATCGAGCACATATCTTCCACCCCAATTCTGTTCCGCCTGCAACGCCACCTCCAGCTCATACGGTGTTACAATCGGCCTTAGAAATTCCTACACGCGCTCAAAATCAGCGTTGGAAATGCGTCATGCCGCGGGCACTCCAGTACTTACCTTGGCGTCAACTAAGGAGGTCTCAGGACAAGCCACGAGGACGAAAGCGTCAATCTCGAGAAAGTTGGCGAGCTTGGAGGGGCTAAGTTTTCCGACGCTGATGAGGTAGCTCTTCCTGTGGTGGCGAGCGAGGAGCGCACGCAGGTGGCGGATAAGTGGTAAATAGGATGCTGGGATATGTTTGTGAGTATAAAATATGATATAGAAGGGGAAGCGTACCGACGCCGAGGGTCCCAACGAGGATAGCAACAACATCTGCATCCCGAGCCTTCTGCAACTGAACGTAACGCCGCATGAGCAGGCGGTTGGTGCGCACAGACTCTGGGCGCAACACGCGAGTGGTCGGATCGTATGAATAAACCTAAGATATGTCAGAGGGGCCTTCCTAGTGGGTGTGCACGTACGTCAGACGCGGGGTTAGTCATTAGGACGGTAGTGAGCGCGAGGGTTTCGCCGCCAATGTAGAGGATGGTTTCGGGGTTGTCGGATGTAGGTTCAGGTGGCATTTTGGTCGCTGGCGTGGGCGGGGCCGGGTCGGTATAGGTGGGGACGGGGTTGTATAAGACGACGAGCCCGGTTTCTCTCAGCTTTTCGCCAAGTTGCACTGCACTAGATAAGGACGGGGGCAGAGAAATAGTGTAATACACACCTGCCTGGTGGGCGTACATTACATCGTGCCGCAATCTAACAGTCTTCGTGTCTTGAAGCGCGGGGAGCGCACAGACCTGGGCCACGCAGTCATCGATGTTGATATCGCGTTTCCCGAAAACGTACAAAACGGGCAGCCGCGCCGTTCTTCCTCGTTGCCATATCATTTTAGTTTTCCTATATTATTCTAATCGGATGCCAAAACGCACTCACCGGCTCATGCAAGCATGCCCAAAATGCACCACCACTTCCGCATCGACATGTTGCGCAGCGACTTCGTCTACACAGCAACTGTACACTATCGTTAGCCTTGCCTAGACTTGCATAAATACATAATACATACCTGCCATATGACGTATCTGCGAGCACATACAGCTCCTGCCCTGGGCGCAACAGCGCCTTCAGGCGTGTATACACCGGCACGGCGTGTCGCAACAATTCATCGGGGAATTGCAGCGCTATCTACTTCATTTATCATCATTGCACATATATATAACTGTGAGGGAGACGCACGCGGTGCCAGGCCTCATGTGCATGGATCTGCGCAGCAGTTTGCGGGATGTCAAAGAAATCGTCGAGAGCGCAGGGGTAGCGAAATCTAGCCCGGGGTCCGCAGTAGGTGTGATGGTGTGAGCGAGGATAGCTTCGGGGGCGGTGGAGAACGCGGATGCCATCGTGATAGGAGCTGAGAAATTCGCATAATCGGCGAAATTGATCCTCACAAACTTTCTAGGTTGCCGGGCCGGACGGCCCACAGGTCCGTATATTTCGAGTGCTCGGAGCAGACGCGATTGTATTTCACTCCAGATAAGTATTGGCATCAAAGTATTGTGATATTTATTCGATGAAGATAAGTGCATGTATACAAAATTAAAAGAGGGTTGGGTGCTAGTGGAATTTCGAGCGCAAATTGTGTGGTAGCTGTTTTTTTGGAGGTGAGGAATAGTGGTAGTAAATAACCGTCTGGAGGGGATGTCAAAGTGGGGGCGATAGTAGAGAATGGCCAACGAGATCCGTCTTGCACGATGATTAGCATTATTCATGAGGGATAAAAATAATGCAAACTCACAGATGGTTCAGCCGAGCAGGAATCGGACGGGAGAGGACAGTGAAGGTAATGAGAGTTGGATTGATGAGATAACTTTGTAAATATGTTAATAAAAGTGGAAGAATACGGGTTAAAAAAACTTACTGATAATGAGCCCTCCCCAACCATAAGGGAATCGGAGCAAGGTCGATGTAGTAATATTATAGATAAAAGTCACGAAACTAAAGATGGGGGAGAGGTAAGGGTACGTCAAATATAAATAAGCATGAGACACACCAGAGAGCGCGGAGTGATAGCGATGGCAACTCGAAAAGTTCCACTAGCACCGAGGAAAAGCAAGGGAGGGGAATAGGGATGAAAAGATACAGAGAAACGGAGAAAGAAAAACAACACCATATCCAGATAAATACACTGGACACCCTCAACGCCACACAAGATATCCGGACCAAATACATCCTTCCACCAATCGAAAAGATGCCGAGATTGCGAGAAATAGTCGAGAGCGAGGCGCGGGGCAGAGGTGATAAAAATCGAACAATGAAATTGGGGGGATAACTTGAGGATGGGGAGGAACGGATCGATAGTGGAGCTGAGAGTTTAACGGGTCGATAAAAGAAGTATAGCAAATTAGAGGGAATGGGTCGATTGATAGAGGATCGAAAGTAGAGCAGAGTAGGGGTAGGAATAGCTATGTGAAATCGTGAAGTTGGACAGGAAGCGAAAATATGGAAAAGAATATACCATAATAACCGAAGAGCAGACCTAGGAGGCATCAGCGCAAGAAGTTCGTAGCAATAGGGTCGTTTAAAAGTGCAGATGAGAATCTTGTAGCCAGGACAAGGCATGTATATGGACCAAGGGCGGAAGCACAGAGTGAGCGGAGGAGCCGAGTCCGATGGGCAGGTGAACAGGTGAAGTGTAAAAGGAGCCAAGGCCAGTGCGCAGGAATAGCAGAGTAGGATAGGCCAATACACGGATACAAGGCCAATCCGAGGGAAGGCGGTGGGGGCGTGGGTCTACCGCGCGCCGGTGCCAGATGAGTTCGGGAGAGGAGAGACTCCAGGAGGCGAGACCGGGCGTGTAGGTGGAGGGTAGAGGGTGTGGTATAGTAAGAGCAATGAAGACGATAGGTAAAGGAAGAAAGAAAGCAATTTGACCAAGAAAAAAAGCCTCAACACAACAAATAAACCAGAGCCTCTGGATCCTTCCACCTCGAATCGAAACGGCGCGCGCGCGTGTTGAAGGGGGCCCCTAGAATTGAAAAGAAACATCAACACTCGACCACGGCGTCCCGCGTCGAGCACCACCCCCCACCGCCGACCCCCGGCCGACCACCACACCGCCCCACAACCACATCCGCACCCCACGCCCCACACCCAAGGAGCTTACCGGAACACGGGGCGTTCTGCCTCCTGTGGGTAAATGTCCAAGTTAACAGGCAGCCAAAAACGCGTTTTCCGGGCGCATACCGTGCCCAGTCTCATTACCCGCCACCACACCTCCTGACGGCACACGGGGCCTACCCTTCTGCGTCACACAAGGCGGGTCAGCCGATGTTGGAAATGGGTAATGGATAGAACATACCGTGCCCGCCCTTCCCCCGCCCGGCCTGGTGCACCTACCTGATTGATATTCTCGTCAGAAACGCTGGGAAAGATCGATTGTAGATGCTTACAGAGTGCTGCGTGGCCGCTGGCATGATTCAACAACTTCCTACCCCAGCCAACCCCTGGGTCGAACTCTCCAGTACCCAGGGAGGCTCCCTTATTTGGAGGTGGAACGTCCGGACGTGGGGAGAGAAAGAGAAAGAGAAACAACGGGAACACCTTGATGACCTGAGAGGGGATACCACCGTGAGCGGGCCAAGGCGGGATGGAAGTAACGACTCACCTAGTATGAATGTAGTCTTAGTTGTGGACTGGGCGTGGTGGGTGGCGAGGGAAAATGATGAAGATGGCGGGCGGAAGAGACAGAAAGCAACATGGGTTGTTTGTTTGTCGAGTCTCCATTTTATATCGACGAGCGCGATCGGAGGATTGTTGATGCTCACGTGGGCGCATTCGTCGATCGCGTTGTGCGATTGTCTACGTGTAGCTCCAGTGCTAACAAAGGGTATTACACCACGAGTCTGACGTTCCCCGAATGTGCTGAGAATATATCAATGCGTATCACTTTAACACGGCTATATTATTGTCAGCTGGGATGGTGAAATGTCGCTTATAGCATACCTTCCCCTGATCAGAGAAATAGATCACATACTCCTTTTTCATTATAGAAGGGCAGCCAACAGCGAATATGTTCGTGGCACAGGATGAACTAGGGCTCTGCACTGATTGCGGATAACGTTGTTGGCGAAAAAAAATCAACAAGTGATTTCTCAACGGCCCACCACTCAGCCGGGCAGGTTAGCTCCTAGACGCATCAATAGATATACGAAGTTTCAAGTTTCAAGTACAGGCCAATGGATAAGCCGTATGCGCCGCGCTCCTAGGGCCAATAAGTTACAAGACAACCGCGACTTGAATTGTGAATGAATCATTGGAGATTGAGTCCTGGCTATCGCGACCAGAGACCAAATCCACTGAGAGAAAAAATGTTGCAGCCAATATTGTAGATCCATATATATGAGATGAGATGATATGGTGGTAGAATGAACGTGAAGTTTTCAGGGATCATCGATCAAAGTTGACCGTGATCGCGGTATCATCGGCCCCGGGCCGAGTCCCGGAACCAACCTTCCTCCAGCAATAGGTCTCAGTTTGATTCAACCATTCATCATCGCATTGGTTCCCCGCAGCTAGACCGCAACGACCAGGGAATCGGGCAGGTGCTGCACATTTCTTCACTGATTGTAAAATTAAAACAACCCGAAAGCGACAGTCTACATGGCCCCTTCCCAATCGTCGTCCCGGGCGCTCATCATGGATTTGCCTGTCGACATTATTCGAGAAATCTTCCTAAAATGCATATCTGGGCCATGCAGGCTCCCACTAAACCCTTCAGCCGCAGTAGAACCTAGGCTGGTGCTCAGTCATGTGTGTTCTTCCTGGAGAAATATCGCGCTTAACATGCCAGCTTGTGGGCTGACATTTGTATCATCGAGCTTCAGCCCACCTCCGACTCGATGGTCTCAACCCTAGGTTGTACACCGCCCTATCTGCCTGGCTTTCTCGGTCATTTTCATATCCCCTTTCCCTAGAGATTGTCCAACCACCCTGGCACACGCCTGACATACTCAACCATGATCTCATTTCTCCAAACCTTCATCGCTGTCGAAGGTTAAAATTGGGAATCTCAGAGGCTGCAATCCAGGAGCTGCTCTTGTTTCCTTCTGGAAGGTTCCCTGCCCTCGAAGATCTTACAATAGATGGAAGAGGAGAATCTCGCGCTGTTGGAGATTTCATCAATAATCAGCAAATTATCGCATTCCAGACATGCACCAAACTTCGCCGCGTAACGTTCTCCTCTCATGTAGATAGCACAAATTTGCTCCGTCTAAACCTGCCCTGGAAACAGCTCTCAACCCTTCATTTTAAGTATTACGATATCAACCCAATTTATTGCCTGAACATTCTTCAAGAATGCACCTCGTTGAACGATTGTGCGCTGATTGTTGCGCCTATTGAGCCTCCCGACATTATAGCACGGTCACTGTCTCTGCCGTCTCTCCACACTCTCCAGTTAACCTTTCGGTCCCCGCATCACCATAACGTTTTTCTCTCTGCACTACATCTGCCTAACCTTCGCTCGTTCTGCCCAACTGGCTGGGGGATAAAAGGATTCAAATGGACATCATCGACACTCAAGTCGTTTAACCGCCTCGAAACACTACGCCTTGGTCTAACCGATGGAATGACAGAGGATGAATTATATGAATTCATAAGCCCCTTGCGGAAACTGACCATGCTCGAACTTCCTACGATGGGGCTTTCACTCCAACCATCCAGCGCCATCTTCCAAGGGCTCAAGTCTGGCGCGCTCGCCCCACGTCTTACACAGATTGCGTTCGGCTATATGACTTGTGAATTGCTTGTTTGCATAGCAGACGAGCGGCTAGTGGTGTCCCTGAGGGATGGGGGAAATATTAGCGCCTTTACCCACATTTCTATTCGGGGCCCCACCCCCACAGACCCGAGAGTGGTCGCACGCTTGGCCGAGTTGAAGGCCGCAGGGATAGAGATCTCATTCAAACGATGATATAACATGGGCGCCCGATGATCATCTCCCAAGGGTGCAAATTTGTTGATGAAGAATCGAAGGGTTGGGTCCCTGGAGCTGCCCAGGCTCGGCAGCATTGATCGATTCCATTTTGTAATTTTCAGTTTTCTCGGAGGGTAGCCACACCTCGGATTCCTACCGTGAATTGATTTATAACTCAAGGCGACCATGTTGCGTTCCTGGGTCCGTTGGCTTCTCAATCAAACATATCGCATCAATCCAAACGGGAATATTCTGAGAGGTCTCGTCGGAATTTGAAGTTCAAGTTCAACAAGTTCAAGTTGGACACGCTCAAGTCGAACCTGTCCCTGTCGCTGACACCTGTCGGCCTGAACATTCTAGCTGTTGTGGAAACAAGCCAGTTAACATGGCCCCCTCACACTCGTCTCAGCCACCCATCATGGATTTGTCCATCGACATCATTCGGGAAATATTTCTCCAGTGTACATCCCAATTCCCCTGTCATATTCCGCCCAAGCTCGCGGACCCTAGAGTGGTTCTCACTCATGTGTGCTCTGCATGGAGAGAGGCGGCTCTCGCAACGCCGGAGTTATGGGCTGACATTCTTATCCGAGTCAATGAATGGCCATGGTCTAACAATGTTTATGCGGCCGGTAAATCTGTCTTCTCCCGGTCGTCTTCTTGTCCACTCTCCCTCAGAATCACCCAAATATCCCACATCCCTTCCATATCCAACAATGACCTCATTTCTCAAAACCTTCCTCGTTGTCGAAGGCTACATGTGGGACTTTCAGAGACTGCAATTCAGGAATTGCTCTTGCTTCCTCCTGGGACACTTCTCAACCTGGAGGACATTGAAATCTATGGAACAGGGCGACCCGAAATTGTTGGGGATTTTATTGACCACCAGGATATCACAATGTTCCAGGCATGCCCCAAACTTCGCCGAGTGACGTTTTCCTCCCACACAAAAGACACAAATTTGCGCCGCTTGAATCTGCCCTGGAGGCAGCTCTCGTTCCTCGCTTTGGGCGTCATGCTATCAGCCCGATTTTTTGCTTGGATATCCTTCGAGAATGCACTTCATTGAGCGACTGTGCATTCATCATTGCTCCAGCTGACGACCTCATCGTCGAAGACCTCATAATACTCTCAGAACGCCCCATATACCTTCCGACTCTCCATACCCTCCGATTGACGTTTCAGAACCTGGATCATCATTCTACCTTCCTCAATACACTCCATCTACCTAACCTTGACTTATTTCGCCTAACTGGCCAATGGGTTGACAGCTTCAAATGGTCGCCGTCGACCCTCAGATCATTCGACCGCCTTGACAAACTCGACCTCCGTACGATCCAGGGAATCACGGGGGACGAATTATATAATTATTTGAGTCCCTTGCGGGGATTGACCATGCTGCAGCTCCCTCTGATGGGAATTCCACTCGTACCATCCAGCACTGCCTTCCAGGGGCTCGCCTCCGGGACGATCGGCCCGCGCGTGACGCGGATTGCATTTGGCTTGATGACTTTTGAGTCACTCATCACCATGGTGGGCGGGCGGCTGTCGGTGTCCCTGGCGACTGGGGGAGAGGTCAGCGCGTTCACTGTTGTTGGTGTTCACTGCCCCGCGCCCATTGACCCAGGAGGGATCGCACGCGTAGCAGCGTTGAGTACTGCGGGGGTAGAGATCTCTTTCATGATGGGATTTATGGAGCAGATGCCATGAACGTAACCTCAGTTGTCGTGGAACAGGCTGACGGTTAGCCAAAGAACGACACTAGTCATCATGAGTAACGAGTGTAATAGGCAAAATAGGTAGTTGACGGGTGTATTCATTATTAGCGTAATGTATGTGATCGATTCAAGTTGGCAGACCTGTTTTGTATCATTCTGGTGATGACACCCCCCCGAGCTCAAACCTACCCGTCTGAACGTCCTGGATGAGTCGGAGCGCGCGTGTTTTCGCCAGCCCACGCATCTTTTTTCACGCAGAGTTGCAGGAATTCTAGGGACCTTGATTCCGGGCGCGGCTTTGGATCTAGAGTGGGCGTCATGTGATATGGGGTTGGAGACCACCAAAAGTCGATGTTCCCCTATATAGTATATTTTTCGTGCGAGTGAATGCACGCTTGACGACTTGAATTGGAATACCATTTTAATCTATGCTTGAATACATGGATTTTAAATAAACATTCCGGTAATTACTCTATCACAGGATGAGTGGAATGCTACGGAACGGCCCCACCGGGAATATTGGGCTCTATATTAGACGGTGAGTGGTAAGGCAGTGATAATCATATACACGTGGACTGAGCCCTTGAGGCCATCTAGATCCAGACGCTTCCCATGAAATCTTGGGCAGCGATCATACCCTGCAGGTGCACGTGGACTCACCTATGAGCGACGACCAAACTTGATTTGCATCCCAGTTTCCGTCAATGCCAGTAGGCGGGCTTCACCTAAAGGGTTATCACCATGGTCTAATGTTGTTACATTAGCGAAAGTGGTGATGCCGCGGTCGGCGCGTGCGGCTGCCACCCTTGCTTCGAGTATGCCGAAAAGGAAATGCGAACTTTCCACAAATTCGAGGTGCAGTGTTGTAAGGCGAGGGGCAATAATACCTTCTCCAAGCGCATGCATTATCCCGGGGTATTCATGAGAGTCCCTGTTAAGCCAAAGGATTTTGAGGTTGGGTATTCCTGCCAGGCTATCCAATAGGCTCTCGGAGATTGGAAATTCGGAGAGATCGAGCTCTTGGATTTTACTGTACGGGATTGATTGTAATACCGATACTGACCAGGGCGCGGGGTGGGCGGGGGTCTACCATGGCAGCTCTGGCTGAAACCATTGAAGGTGAGGAAGGTGAAGGCCATGGAGGAACCTAAAATTGTCATTTTCCGAATCAGGGAACCCAATGCGGAGACGATGGAGAGACGGTAAAACGGTTGGGTGGCGAGAGAACTCTATTATCTTTTGTAGATCAAGGTTGTTCATGACGGATACGGAGGCTTCGCATTCTTGGAGAGAAGTGCATCTGCGAATGATATCGAGGGATTCGTGCGCAAGGATTGAAGGCGAATACAGTCGTAAGGTGGTCAATTGATGCCAAGGTACGTTGAAATTTATGATCTTCAAGTTCTCTGGGTGGTGTTCTGGGAGCCCAAAGGTTATAAATTCGAATATGTGGAGTTGGGGACATGTTTGAAACGCGGTAGCAACGGGGGTTAGGTCAGCCACCCGGGCATCATCCTGAACAAGAATTGTTATGCTCTGAAGAGTGCGCAATGAGCCCGAAGGAAGTGCCAGCAGCCGGTTAAGTGTTGCTGTATCGAGATGGAAGCTGAGGAACCAGCAGCGATGTATGACGGGGAACACGAGATCGGCAATCATGGGAGAGGTATCAAAGTGCGTTGTCGAACTGCGGAATTCGAATGACAACGTAGATTGGGCTGTTCGGGAAATCCAAGCACGGATGGGGCGTGGCTGCGGGCTCGGGCAGGAGTCCCAGACATGGATATAGAAGTTGGCCCAGAGCGCGGGTGTGGAGAGGGCAATTGCGCGCCATCGGGAGCAGACGCGGGTTACTAAGAGCCTGGGGTCGCTTTGGTGGAGCAGAAATATTGTCTGCGGCGGTAAACAAAATTCAAGGAATATTTTTTGGATGGTTTCGACGGGCAAATTCATCATGGCATCATGAACTGATGTTTAGACATCTAGCTTTATGTAAACTTTGACAATATTTGGCAGCAGCCTCCGTCCTGCGTTTATGTAAACTGACACGGAGGGCCCAGTCAGGCGACGCGTTCAATCAACCACTATGTGTGTCGCGACTATCTTTCCCAAGGTCGAAGATGAGTGGCTAAAAACCGCAGCGGTACCTGCTAATAGAAGCTTCACCCAGTGCATCCAAGTTGGTAGTGGCGAAAATATGGCAGTGGGGATACCGTGAAGGCCCTTATCTGCAAGAATACTGGGGACCCGCGGGTGCGTAGAATGTGCGACGCCATCGGGAACCCGATGGACGCAACACCCTGGATATTATCAAGCCAACCACGATTTCAAGTTGTCCAGAACCCCCGCAGCGTAGTTGTCGGAATAGCCCCTGCACAGCACCAACCGGAGTACGGTCGTGATATCAATGACGATAATCAGCTTCGAACCTGGGCATTTGTCAACTTTGGTGGTTTATAGAAAGAGGGTGACAATCCAACACTCCACAGGTCATACCCTTATCATACACGCTCCCTCTCCATCTCGATATGCATTATTCCTCATGGCATTCCGATTGGGGCTGTCCCTTGGTGCTCATGCTCCAAATACAACCGAATGCGATCGTGGTGATGCGTCAGTGACGTGCCCACCCCCATCCCGTTCCTGAGCACCAGTCCCCAATCTTTCTGGGTATAGGATCATATTTTTTAGTCGTACTCTGTGGTGCTTGCCAGGGAGGACAGGCATTTCACCATTTCAATTCTGGGCGTTTGGTCTCCTGATAACTATAGTCATATCTTTGAATTCTGATTTGATGCCTGGCTGCCGTTGTTACGTAGACCCACTTCAACAAGATCTAGCTCAGTCACGGCGCTTACTGGTTGCGACTAGTCTGCATTTGGATTTGGGGCACCATGCTCCACGGCACCAGCAGGTGGGTCGTGGTTGTTCGTGGACAAAATGTGTATTCTCAAGGTGTCAGAGCAGTGATTAGTCAGTCCGCCGACGCTGGAAAGATATTAGGTTAGTGGAGCACGAAACCCGCACGAGCCACTGCACCACCTTTGGGTAAGGGTGGTAGAAGGTGACATCATTTCCTACGAATGGCAGGTGGGGCCTTTGAAACGATCTAACATTATGCAATTTGCATGCGAGTTGGGTGCATTTACCCTAACACATAGTTGTGTACTCAACCAGGATTCCAGAGGTATAAAACCTCCCAAAAACTTTCTGCTCTTCAGCATTCAGCTACAACTATACTTTTCAGCATGGATCTGGACGCTCCATTCTATATAATCATCAACGTACAGACCAACACCTCTGTCGGACTCGTGAACACCAAGGATTACCCTAGACGCGTAGTTACCAAGCCAGCTAATGAAACCGAATCCCTTGTAAGTGTTTCATGACCGCCATACTATTATCTGTATCCACCTATTACCTCATGTCATAGTGGTCTCTCAAGAAACGTCCAAATGGAACCCACTTGATCCAGACCGCCGAGGATACGACTTTCACGGAAAATAGCCTTGTGTATGCAGCCAAGGGTCGTGATGAGCCGGAAAAACTTGAGGAGTGGAAGATCGTGCGTCGCGAGAACCACGGCCCCAATGTGTTCACGTGCGCCCTCTTCAGATAATTGTACACTACCCTGCCAACGCTGATGTCTGCATAGTATTGAAGAAGTTGGAACTGAAAGCTCGAGAGGGTGGGTGCTTGGCCGAGAGCAGATACAACCGGGGGCTCAGGTAAATTCAATGTTTGGCTCGAGCTGCCAGTTTTCATCTGATGGGTTCACCAGGTTGCATACAAATCTTTGATTATGACCGAGAGTCTCCCACCTCAATTCCTGCCCGGGGAGCTGTGGATCTTCAAACCCATCCTTTAGAATCGGCGAGCAAGTACCGCTATATTTGCAGTGATACAAAAATGCGCAGGATCGGAGTCAATGTAAATGTACTCATGTGGCATGATGTTGAGAAACTGAATCTATCATACACCGGTTGTTCGCAGGGCTCCGCCGACGGAGAGCCTTGCTAAGGGTTTTGCAGACTGTGGAAGGAATAGCTGCGAGCTGCCTCGTTATGAGTGGATTAGTTGCGCCGACAGAACATGATCGCCCCCAGGCCGCAGGTAGTCATTGATAACTACAGCCAATCACTTAGTAGCTGGTACCTCCGTAAAGCATTTTGATTCGCCACCCCGCAGTTAGTACTCTGGCTGCGGAAGAAAACTTCCCCTCACACCCTACGTATTTTGAACGCGCAGCCTTATCGCACGATGTAACCGCGAGCTTAGTGTTCCGTGCTCCACCCAGTGTGCAAGTTCGGAAAAGATGGATGTGAGGGGCGGTAGCCACTCCATCTAATGTATTCACATGCGCCACCCTCTCTAGACGATTGTATACCACCCCGCCAATACTGATATCTGTATAGTATCGAGGAAGCTGGAATTAAGGAGCCGAGGGGATGGCTACTTGACCCGGAGCAGATACATCCAGGAACCCAGGTAAATTCGACATTCAGCTCGGGCTGCCAGTTTTTATCTGATGGATCTGCCAGGTTGCATGCAAACCTTTGATTGCGATCAAGAGTCTCCCACCTCAATTCCCACCAGGCGAGCTATGGATCTTCAGACCCATCATAGAGTAAACAGCGAGTAAGCAATGTTATGGTTGTGGTGATACAGAAATGAACAGATTCAGATTCGGAGAGTTGTACTTGTGTAACATACATATTCGAGAGAAAACTGAATTTGTCCACACATTGATTATTTGCCGGGCTATGGCAATGGAGAGCCTTGCAAAGGATCCCGCAAACCGTGAAGGGAATGGTTGCCAGTCGTTGCCTTGTTATGAGTAAAAAGTTAGACCTGTAGGCTGTCCCTCAGGCTCAGGCTCCGGCAGAACCGTGAGTCCGCGACAGTTATGACCAGAGACCACAGCCAAATACTTGGGTTAATACCTCCATAAAGAATATGCTACCACGGCACCGTCGGCTATCTGGGCTTACGAGGCAGGCCTGCCAGTGCTACAGCCAGAGCCTGAGGCCTGGTAGCGTTCATGATCTACCCTATTCATCCAATTATCACGTCGAGAAGTTGTTTCTGTTGGCTTCCCAGTCAAACACATCATATCAAACTCAGCGGGCTTCGGAAGTTCAAATGTTTTCAGATTCCAGCTGCAGTCGGACACGTTGACCGCCAGCCGCGCCAACAACCATTGGCTTGAATATTGTGTTTGTAGCTTTCCTAGTGCCGCAGGACCAACGCTATGGCTCCCTCACACTCATCCAACGGGGCGCCCATCATGCATTTGCCTATCGACATCATTCGAGAAATATTTCTCTGGTGTATACCCCGACCCTGCCATCTCCCACCAAAGCCCGCAGAACCCAGGATGGTGCTCACCCACGTGTGCTCCGCATGGAGAGGAGTGGCTCTTGCAACACCAGAGCTGTGGGCTGATATTCTTATCCGAGTTGGCTCTACTAGCCATGTCCAATATGTTGCTGGTAAATCTATCTTCTCCCGGTCGTTTCCCAGCCTACTCTCCCTCAAGATCGTCCACACAGTGACCTACGTCCCACCATCTCCAACGATGATCTTATTTCTCAAAATCTTCCCCGCTGCCAGAGGTTAAATGTGAGGCTTTCAAAAAAAGCAATTCAGGAACTGCTCTCGCTTCCCTCTGGAACGCTCCCTGATCTAGAAGACATCGAAATCTGCGTAGACGGGCAACCTAAAATTATCGGGGAGTTCATCAACCGTCAGCAGATCACAGTGTTCCAGGCATGTCCCAAGCTTCGCCGGGTAATACTTTCCTCCCATGCGGAAGACACAGATTTGCGCCGCCTGAACCTGCCCTGGAAGCAACTCTCGGTCCTTCATTTTAGACATTATGCTGTTAGCCCAATTTTCTGTTTGAATGTCCTTCGAGAATGCACTTCACTGGGCAACTGTATGTTCATCATCCCTACGATTCATGACTCCTTCGACGACCTCACAGCACTCGCGAAATGCCCCGTATATCTGCCGTCTCTCCGCACCCTCCGGTTATCATTTCACAATTTCCATCACCATGCTATGTTCCTCACCGCGCTTCATCTGCCCAACCTCCATTCGTTCTGGCTATCTGGCCAATGGGTAAAAGGCTTTCAATGGTCACCATCGACCCTCAAGTCATTTGAACACCTCAACACGCTCTACCTCGGTGAAATCCATGGAATTGTGGCGGATGAATTGTACAATTATTTGAATCCCCTACAAGGATTAACCATGCTTCAGCTCCCTTGGATGGGAATCTCGCTCGTACCATCCAACACTATCTTCCAGGGGCTCGCATCCGGGACGCTCTGTCCGCGTGTGACGCATATTGCATTTGGACCAATAAACGTTGAATCGCTTATCGACATGATAGACGGGCGGCTAGCAGTGTCTTTGAAAACTGAGGAGGTCAGCGCCTTTACCTCAGTTGATGTTCGCTGCCTCGCGCCCACTGACCCGGGAGTGGTCGCGCGCGTAGCAGAGTTGAACGCTGTAGGGGTAGAGGTGTCCTTCCGTTATTAGTGTAGTACGGGTAATTGAATGCTAGAGGGTTAGAGGGGTACAATTTGGAATAATACACGCTCCAAGTTGACAGAAACTACCCTGGTTAACGGAACCAAGTCATTTCATGGGTCGGGTTCTATGTAGCAGGCTAGAATAAGATAAGTATCCTGAACGGGCGCGGGGGTGTGAAGGCCAATTGTCTTGAGCTGACTAAGAGCTGAACGGCGCGGCTCAGTATATTCCCACGGGCCTAATTGAGCCGTCCCCTGGTCGAAAATTATTCTGTGCCGAACACTCGCGCAACCTCTCACCAAAATAACAAAACATGTCTTCCAGCGAATCCACCACCGCTGCCGTCACACTCGCTGACCGGATGCAAAGCTTTGTCTCCGAAAACAAGCGTGCAATCCTCATAGGTACCGCCGCTGCCGTTCTCGCCGTCGGTGGTGCCGCAGCCTACTATGCATCTACGTCGTCCTCTGCACGGGAGGAGGACTTGGAGAAAGCAGAGAAGCGGGAGCGCAAGAAAGGCAAGGGAAAGAAGAAAAAAACAGTGAAGGATGCGGATGGGCCATTACTGGAGGAGGTGAAGGGCGAGGATGTGGAGGCAGCAGGTAAGCGGTTATGAGCTCATGAAAAAGGTAGGATGGATAGCTGATATGTGGTGTAGGAACTGAGACCTATACTCCTGAAGACATTGCTGCCTTATCTGCAGAAGTGCGTCCCCGTACCCCGACTCCACACTGACCGTATCTCATAATACTATCCTACAGAAACGCCGTGAGCTCGGCGTCTCGTACAAGACCCAAGGCAACACGGCGTACCAGAAACGGGACTTCGATGCCGCTGCTAATCTTTATACGCTTGCAATCCAAATGTCGCCCACCCCCGAACCCACCTTCTACAGCAACCGTGCCGCATGTGCTCCCACCTCACCAAAGACGTATGAACTGAGCTAATTCATTCTTGTGTGTAGGCTACATCAACATGACCCCACCGAAACATGAGCTGGTGGTGCGCGACTGCGACGCCGCGCTCCGACTAGATGCTACATACGTGAAGGCGCTGAACCGGCGCGCGCTTGCGTTGGAGGGGCTTGAACGATATGAGGAGGCCCTCAGAGGTGCATTTGCCCCATGCTTAGATGATTGACTGTGGTTAACGTGGCACAGATTTCACTGCGGCGACGATCTTGGACAAGTTCGCGAACCAGGCGGCGGCGAACTCAGTCGAGCGGGTCTTGAAGAAACTCTCGACGAAAAAGGCCTCTGAAATTATCGCGGTGCGTAGATCACCATCTGGCGCGATCCAGCCAAGTCTTTACGAGTTGGGTTTTGTTCTATAGAAGCGGGAGCCGCGTCTTCCATCATTCACATTCATTTCTGCATATTTTGCCGCGTTCCGCCCAAGTAAGCGTCTTCGTTCAAAATTTTTCATACGTACCTATAATGCATAGGAGCGCATCCGACCCTCCCGGAGAACCCAAGCACCGGGGACAACACCTTACTCCTTGGGCTGCAAGCACTTGAAGCGGCTGACTATGCCCATGCAGTCACCTTCATCAATGAGTCTCTAGAGCAAGGGATCTCTTGGGATGATGGGCGGGCAGAGGCACTCAATCTCCGCGGAACTTTCAAGTATGTATTTATATTCTCACCTCAACATTCCTTCATTTATGTCTGGATAGGTTCCTGACAGGGAACATTGATGGGGCGAAGGAAGACTTGACCGAGTCGATCAAGATTAAGCCGGGATTTACACAAAGTCTGGTGAAGATTGCCAGCGTGCACATGGAACAAGGCGATCCCGCGAAGGCGTTTGAGTGCTTCGACAGGGCTATCCAACACAACCCGAACGATCCGGATATTTTCTACCACCGTGGACAAGGTATCCGCCTCCTCTGCTTTGTGTCAGTGTTGAATGTCTAACAACTATGTAGTCTTATTCATCATGAATGAGTTCACCGAGGCGGCTGAGAACTACACCAAGTCGATGGAGTTGGACGACCAATTCGTGTTCAGTCACATCCAGCTGGCAGTGGCCCAATACAAGTCGGAGCAGCTTGCGCGCAGTATGGCAACTTTCCGGAAAACCCTCCAAGCGTTCCCCCATCGCAGCGAGCCACAGAATTACTAGTACGCAAATATATTTCTGGGTCTGTCCCCGAGAATTAACAATGAACCTCTGTTAGTGGTGAATTACTTCTGGATCAGCAGCGCTATGAAGATGCAGTCGAAAAGTTCGACCGGGCAGTTGAGCTGGAAAAACTCAAGTACATCCTTCCCCGTTCTCCCCCCTCCTAGTACTGATATCCATCCTCATGTAGGACTCCCCCGAATGTACTCCCACTCGTTAACAAGGGACTCGCGCTCTACCAGTGGAAGTCAGACATCGGCGCTGCGGAGCGATGCTGTAATGAGGCGCTACGGATCGACCCCGAGTGCGAGGCGGCGGTAGCGACACTTGCACAACTCAGCCTGCAGCAGAGCAAGATCGATAGGGCCGTGGAGATGTTCACGCGCCAGGCGGATCTGGCAAGGAGTGAGCCTGAGCTTGCGAATGCATTGACCTATCAATATGTGGGTAGCTCCTTCATTCCGGCGCACGAATCGATTGCTAATTATATCGGGGGCTAGGCATCAATGGCACAGCTAGAGTTCCTCAAGAATTATCCTGAAAAGGCGGCAGAACTTGCGGCGATTGCACAGGCAATGTCGTAGGGCGGTTTAGATGTGGACCATTCCGTTTTCATTTCCTAATAGCTCGTCCCGTCATCCAATTACCTATTACATGCTTTCGCTCTATTGCTATTGTCGCATGTCTATCGTTTATTACATCCCGCGCAATCAAGCACCCCTCCCCTCATGGATACATGGTGAATCTCCCCCAAGGCAATCATGTCATCTTAAAAAGACAAAAAATGTTATATCGATAGATGGTATGGGAATCATGTAACATGAGTTAAAAAGATCATTAGAAATGGCACTACTTTTGGCTCGCATTTCTGACTACTGACTACGTTAGCTCAGGCCGGAGGGGTCTTCGGAGAACCGTGTGCAAAGCGCCTCGCACGCGCGAGTTCGAGGTGTCTGCGGCTTGGGATCCATCCCAGGGGGGTAGGTCGGGCCTGAATGACATCTAGCTCCTTTTCCCCTTCAGCTGGGGTAGTACACCTCCCAAATCCCACTAAACATGTGTCAATAATTGCGGTGAGCGGGGTGGACGAATACACATCTACTAATGAACCCCAATCGTCCTCGTCCTCACGCGCAGTCTATGTTTCGTTTTGTTCCATAAAATGCACAACTACCCCTGCGGCTCTCAACGCCGCGATGCGTGCAATCTTCCTCCGCTTCGTGGGTGCAGTAGTATGGGCCCAGACGGATGTAAATGCGCTAATATTGTCCCGAGATATCTGGGACGCCGCCAGCCTCCCTTCCAGTATGTAAATAAGGGTATCAAAGCTGATTGGCCCAAACCTAATCGATGTCACCCGCGGGCTGAGCCTCCCAGTTCTGAGCCCGTGGAAGGGGTTACCAAACAGGTGACACTGCATCGGGAGGTGGAGCTCCGTCAGGTGTGGGAGGAGTATAAGGAGGTGGTATAGGGTGTCACCCAGCGCGTGGGTGGTTAAGGAGAGTATGAGACAGCTAAGTTGGAATGAGGAGGGCCGGAGGAATAGTTCCAAAGCTGGTGGTGACCAGATGAATCCTTCATATTTATTCAATGGAGAAAATGTGCGGAGGTTGGGTAGATGGAGCGCGGCGAGGAATGCGGTGTGGTGTCTGAAGCCAACAAGTTGCAGGTGGAGCGTGTGGAGAGATGGCAGAACGACGGGGCGTGTTGAGAATTTGGTAAGATTTTCTGCAACAGAAGCATCAATCTCCGAGATAGATACCTCGCACTCCCCCAATGCTGTGCATTCCCGGAGGACGCTAAGACAGCAAATGGCGCTAATGCTCGACCACCTGAAAACAAGGACCGAAAGCTGTTTCCAGGGAAAATGCAGACGCCTCACGTCCACGTTTTTGGCGTAGAAGGAGAAAACTACATGGCGAAGTTTCGGGGATGACTGGAACGCAATGACCGACCCGTCGTTGACCAGATTCCTAATAATCCGTGGGTTGCCGATAGCAATTATCTCGATGCGTTTCAAATCAGATAGCACCCCAGCAGGAAGCGACAGCACCCGCTGGAGTGAGGTGTCTGAAGCATTGAATACCAGACTTCGACACCGGTAGAGGTTGGGAAAAATGAGATCATCGAGTATGTGGTGCAGTTGGCCGGTATAACTAATTTGGAGTGAGATCGGACAAGGACACGATCTGGAAAGCCAAGCGAAGAGGATGGGATACCCAACAACATCAAAGTTGTTGCGCCGAGGGTTGTCGATAATAATGTCAGACCACAGCCTCGGCGTATCGAGAGCAACATCTCGCCAGGTTGAGCATACATGGCTAAGCACCAGCCTTGGTTCTGTGGGCGTTGGTGGAATATAGGATGACCTAGAGAGGCATTGGAGAAATATCTCCCGAAGTATGTCGATGGGTATATCCATAGTGGATATGTGAATCTTGAAAGCGTGTGAACTGCTGCCTGTGTTGTGAGTCGAGGCGAGCGATTTCTGGGAACTGATCCTCTTGGACCTAACCGCGGGAATCCAATAGCAGGTAACATGCCGAGTAAATTATGTGCTTTTGGTCAAAGGATTGATGGCTCACCGATATACCTAACCTTAACTGGGGCCGCTGAAAGTAACTAAGTTGCAGGAATATTAACCATGTAGACCAAGGAGGTGGGTGGCAACGAAGTTATGTGGGAGGAGTCATAGGCTGATAAAGGAAACACGTAACGAGTCGGAGTTTATACACACCGTGTGTGCATCACTGAAAAATGGGTCCCAAGTCCATCCCCACGTCGCAAATTTCATATCGAAGAAATTGAGCATAACATGAATATGATACACGGGGGTATGTAGCAGGAACTGAAGGCAAATTCGGCTATATCAGTCTACTTGGTCTTGTCATTCCACCTAGATAACAAATGTAAGCGAACGCCTAGTAGCAGCAAAACTAACCCACATGTCTAAAAATATCTTCCACAGAATCGAAAACATCAATCCCTGTAGACCATTGGCCAGGATACGCGTTTTCAAGCCACGCCCGAAAAGGCCTACGATACCATCGCTTTCAATGACAGCTTGAGCAGATTGCCAGTAGCTGATCCGCGTCTCGTTGACTTGTCGGTATGTCTTGACAACCCGCAAAGAGTTGGAGACTGTGTCCGAGATAACTGAGGCGCAGAAGCCGATGAACGCTTGCCGCGCCAGAGTTTGGAGAAGCGTCGACGGGAGAGGCAAATTCGCGTCAAGGTAGTTGTAGGTTCCGAACCACTATACAACAGAATGTTAGACATGCACATGACGCCGTAGGAAGAGTGACGGACAGGATAGTGGCCAACAAATGTAGCAGCAGCTGTCGCCAGCGCACCGTACCACATGGAACCGAAACCATACATTTTCACCTGCGATTGAAATCAGAATAATACCCAATAATATCGCACAATACGCACTCGGTTTCTTAGTATCTGCAAGCCCGGTTTTCCTTGGGTTTGCAGTGTCGTTTTGATGGTGTCAATGGGAGTCAGAATCATCCTGAATGCTGCCGCGGCCAAGGATGCAAACACTGTCTTGATAAGCGCAGGGAGCCGCTTCATATAGGAGTTGGATTGCAAGAGAGCTAGTATTCCTGCGTTTGCGGCTGTATCGCCAAAACGCGAAACGGGGCCTTGGATGAGGGCTGCTGACAAGCCTTGGTAATACCGTTTCCATCCCCCGTCACAGTACAGTGTCTCGATGGCCTGGGTTGTGGTAGTACCATACCGATATTGATAATTCATGACAGTTCGGAGGGGCTGATATTATTGTCAGAATAGAGCAAGGCATATAAATTCATCAACTCTCACCATCAAGGTCAAAACCTGAAGCACCATTGCTTCGAAAATGTTATTCCAACACCAGCAACATGGTCGAACGAACGAACCTGCTGCACCACTCAAACCCCCACCCAACGCTTTTTTCAAGGCCTTCCCCAGGTCAAACTAAAGTTATCGAATTGAATAAACAGTGCTCGCAAGAAGAATTGGAAACCCACATCCACATCATCGGCGTCAATGAATCCTTTGATGAAGAAGCCCAGAGCAACCACGCCCACTAAAGCAAAAAATCCATATGTTAACGACTCTTTTGTGCTTCGTTTCCGAGGGGTAGTCTGATGCTCCGAATCTGGGGGCCCGTCCTGAACGTTATCAACTCTGGGTTCTTCGGTAGCTCCTAGGAGCGGTTGCCTCTCATCCGTCGCAGTAGCCTCTGGTGCTGAGATGCTTGCTGGCATAGATGTAGTATATTAGAGCAGAATGGAGGTTGGCCGGCGCAGCTGCGCTTTGACGGCTTTCGTTAGTAATCGCGACAGCTGTGCAGTGTGTGCGTTGGGTGACAAAGTAAGGCATTGCATACCCGGCAGACGACCCGTCTCCCCGGACCTGAAATTCGGCATTTTATCTGATAAGCATCCAAATATGCTCCACGGTAGGCCGGCAAGTCTGTGGCTATAGTAGATACTCTCTAATATGTATCAGTCATACACAAAACCCGGACAGCCGTAGGTAAGGCCGGCCCTGCCCATGAATAAGGTGAATCCGCAAGCATAGTATCATTATACTGTAATTATAGTTACACCTATATGATGTAGGGAAGATTCAGATGATAAAAATTTCCGAGGGATGAAAGAACATGCTACCCATCATTCTTCCGTCCTCTTGCCTCGAAATTATGAGGAAACTGCTATTTCGGTCGCGGATGTTGGGATAATGCGATCGGTGATGGTCAGTTTCTCCAATGCATCTTCGAAAGCATCATCGTCGCTGTCTTGCTCCTCTTCCTCGCTCTCTCCGGTGTCCTCATCATCGTCGGGTGGCTCGTCCTCAAAATCGAGCTGTAGGAAGTTAGAAGATGATTGAAATAACATACCAAACACCCACTGGGTCGAAGATGACTCGGATTACAAGGCTGCAACTCGGACATGTGGCAATGTCTTCACAATCTGCAAGCTGTCGTCGGGATATCTCGAAGCGGTCGCCACATGGGCAAGGGTAATGATAAACACCCTTCTCCTCGTCCCAGACCATATCTTCAATTTCAATCTCGTCATAATATGCACCCATAGTGATTAGTCTCCGGAGGTGGTAGAGTTATTCGGTGATCAATGACCGGTGGTATGAATCAAAGAGATTTGGAGGTTTTGACTCAGAGTGATCGGGATGCTGATGGCGGTGGCACTCAAAGATTTCTGTCACGGATCTACGGCCCGCCCTTCTCACACCAGAATTTCTCATTTCCTGAGGTTTGCCACCCACGGTCCATTTCGAGATTCAGGAAATCATGCCAACTGGGCGGTGCACTAGCCCGTCCCTAAAGTGGCTGGGTGCCGTACATATATATGATATCGTCCCTCAATTTTGCAACCGTCTGGCTTGTTCCCAACGACCATGACGGCTGGCTCTCCCGCTCGTTCAATGGATCGGCTGCCTCTCGAACTATGGCTCCACATCGTTGCTTACCTTCCAAGAGGCCAGTTGTATAAAATGATAGGTGTCAATCGCGCGCTGTTCGAATTGGGGATGAACGACATGTATCGAGAGGTTTCGTTGCTTGGTGATGAACGGGAGATGCTTCGCACATTTGAACAACTTCAGTAAATATTTCACGTCTCGCTGCCAGAAAGCATATGCTAATCACCATGCTCAGGCATCCATCCATTGCGCTTCGCGTTCATCATCTCTGTATCCAGCGGATATTTTTCTCATATATCCAGAACACGCCTGCCCAACCTACAGCTCGCGGATACCTGCCGGATGTGGTCCTCCCGAGGGTGATGGCTTGGCTAGGACTGGGGAAACGGATAATGCCTGGTACCGTTCATGATTCTACACCAGAATTATGCCCAGGAGTGGACCTCCTGCGTGTGGCAACGAAAATATTTGCTCACTGCACCCGGGTTCAAGAGCTCACTCTTGTCCTGAAACAACAGCCCACGACCCCACCGCTCGTATCGTTCTTCAAGACGTTATGGACCACAATTGGACACAACCTCCGAATTCTCTCGCTCGAAGTAACTTCGCTCCATTTCGACCCCCAGACCATGCCATCTCGGTTTTCGATCAAGCTAGACAATTTGGAAGAATTGAATATCAGCATCGCGCTCCCGACCTATGACATATCTTCCAGTTCCAACTTATTGCCTCTAGTCTCCCTCGCTGAACACAGCATCAGGAGTCTGTCTATTTCATCATCGGATACCGTCGACCTCACACCATTTTTCGCTGGCCTTGGTCATATTCAATTCCTTCAACGGCTTGAAATACGGATGATTTTTAACCAGAACAGCCTTGCGCTTCCACAAACTCTCTTCGGCGTGCTCGAGGCTCATAAAGCCACGTTGCAACATCTTGTGATCAATCCTAGGCTTCCTCGCGGAACGCTCGTCAGCCCCCATGGAGCCTCATTGGGTCACTGGATTGAGGATATGGCCTCGAGCCCCCGCCTTCCTCGTTTGAAAACACTTGAGGTCGGCTGGAAGCCATATTCAAATAGCTCGCTGGGATTTCTTGGAGAACCCTTACCTCCAGACCTTGGAAGAATTTCCGTCGAGTTGAAACATCTGGTTCTAACAGATGATTTCCTAACTTTGCAAGAGTTCCTTTGTTGTTGGATGGTCTTCCCCGGGCCTCCAGCTCAGGGGAATCCTTCTGGAGTCCCTGAAATTTAATGTCGTCGTCCTGAGTCCGCAGCTCTTCGATTTACTTGCGAGTAAACTACCCCATCTCAAATCTCTTGATATCAAGTTCGCGCGTGCCTCCGCAATCGTCAAAGCTACTCAATGCGCCGTTTCTTGGGAACCCCTTGTGGATAAGGTGAGGATTCTTCTTATTTTCCCTCCGCTTATTGACGCTCTTTCTGTAGGGTATGTTCCGCGACTATATGAGTTCGCATTATTATGCGGACTGGGGGCTGAAGTCCTTACGACTTTCTTTACCAGCTATCTGCGGCGAAAGTCATCATCATCTGAATTTCATGCAAGCGGTTGCTGAGTCTATTCCATCGATCGTGAGGCTCAATGTAGAGGACGACTGTTTTTGTTCCCAGCGACCTGAATGGGCCGTGCTGTAACGATAAAGTACTCCTTGTCAGGTCTTGTATAAGATGTTGTAGGAAATGATATTGATATTCTGCATGGTCCCTTGTGAGAACTGCCCAAATGAAATTTCCGAGGATCAGTCTGCTGGTTCAATTATATCAGTCTTCTACTGCACAGCGTGATAATTAATTGGACCCAGGCTCGGTGATGTCTTGTCACCACCACGTTGGGATGACGATCGCAGCTGGACCTATATAGACTCGGGACCCCCTCTAAACATACGGATTTCCCCCACACAAAGGACGCTCATACCATGGCGGACCACATTCCATATGAAATATGGCAAGACATAGTATCATATATTCCACAATCCTCCTTTCCCACCGCAATGTCAGTGAGCAGACCACTTTTCAATATCATTCTGGACATGCGGTATGGAGACATATGGTGGATCAAACCAGACAACAAAATGCTTCGCTCTTTGGTTCGTCTTCAGTCAGTCAATCATTCACCCTCCTTCCGAACCAGATCTCATGGTGCTTCTCTAGGGAGCCTCTGATTGCGAAACACGTTAAACACCTCCACATTCGCGCGTGGTATGTCGACTATCTATTGCGGCGCGAAAAACTGGGGGGTATGCAGCTTCCGGTGGCGGCCATGGGAAAATGAACAAAATCTTCTCAATTTTCCGCCGCAAGGCTCCAGACCATCGAATTGGAGACGAAGGATATTCACTCAGCGACGAATCCTGGATGCCATGGCAAACGCTACGCAACTGATGATCAATTTATCAGAATACGACTTTGAATGGAGGGATCTCCCGCTGAACCCGCACACACAAGCCTTCCTCACGTCTGCCAGGAGTGGTTTTGGTGCTGGGCTACAAAAATTAGTGTTGTGTGCACAAATATCCAAATTCCAACAACTTCTGGCCTTAACTGATTTCCGGGAGCTCCATGAGGTTGAATTCATCTTTGAATACGACAGACCACCATGGAGGATGGCAATGCTATTCTTCTGGAGTATATAGCCCCGTTTATTAATCGCCTCAGCTCCTCGCTCAGCAGCCTCACGATATCATCGGCGTCAGACGCGACCTTTCCCATTCTTTCTTGCCTTGGTCAAATTTCCAATCTTCGCTTTTTTTCTGCCCATATCCGGTTTGACAATTGCACCTATCTGACCCTCTGGCATCTATCGATCCTTAAGAACCACGCCTCCCAGCTCCTCCACGCAAAATTCAAGGTTAACGGGCCCGTGCGTCCATCGAACGACCTTGGTTAGCCATGTGCCAATCTTACGTCCAAGACCTTCTATATTACGTGGTTTAGAGTCACTTACCATCCCTGCCCTTTCAAATCCTGCAACGCTCGCCATTATTCGTCGGTCTTCCTATACTCTGAAGCGTCTATGCTTGGTCCATCATTTCCTTCAGCTCGATGAAGTCGCTAGTATCATCGACATTGCATCCAGTCGTACTTTCAGCCTGAATTACTTGCATATCGAGGTGCAGCGGCTTGATCACAGTCTTATACGTCTACTGGCGACTGGGCTCCCGGGGTTGTCATCGCTCATCCTTGTGTATAATACTGAAGCCGTGAGAAGGCAGAGGTACCCCGCAGATGATTTCAAGCTCGGGGACCAAATGATGCGCGCCTGTTTCGGTTGGCGTGTGTCGGATTTTGGCGCGTACACACAGCGGCATACAGAAGATGAAGAAAGGACATATCTGGACAGTACTTTGGATGAAGAAGTCATGCGCCGGGTGGGCTATTACCTTCCGAACCTCCAAAGCTATAAGGGTAGGGGACATACCAGAGACCCCGAGGGCGTATACGATATTTCTAAGGGGAAAATGCGTTGGTATAGGATATAAATCGTTCCCCCCCTGGTGGAACGTTATCGGAGTGAACCCCATCGGCAATTAAACCACCATTGGTTGGTTATACGGAGTTGGTCATGGATTGGATCTACGAAGGTCATGGTGGTATAATAGTCCTATTACCGTGTCATAATTACATTTTGGAATATCCTTACTTACGCGATCACCTTTCTATCAAGCAAGTGTAATGCTTTCTACCTATTAAGTCTTAGATCTTAGAATTTCCCAACATACTGGGCGTTTCAGAAATGTTTTCCTCGCCCGACTCTGGGCTTGGGGTTTGTGATATTTTTGTGCAGGGTGTGATGTCATTAATTCATTCCTGACGATTGCCTCGTGGCCACCCCGATTGTTATCATCTAACATAAACATACTTTCAAGCCGTATTACTTGGTACACTTGAAGATGTCTATGCGCCTCTCCTCTAAGGATCAATATGAACAACTTCTCAATGATTATGATACATGGATGTTTGATTGCGACGGCGTCCTTTGGCGCGGCGATGGCATTATCGATGGAGTTTCAAGAACTTTGGACATCCTTCGCAGTCGTCGTAGGGCATCTCACTCATTCAGCGGAGCTACTGCTAACGCTGTGTAAAGACAAGCAGATCATTTTCGTAACGAACAACGCACGAGATTCGCGACAACAGCTCCTTGCAAAGTTCCGAAAAATTGGAGTGAAGGCTCACATGGCGAGTAGGCTTAATCTATGACCAATCCCGGAATGGGCCTCGAGGCCAGGGCTCACATGGGGATCACCAGGACGAGATCTTTAGCTCTGCGTACGCCACAGCGGTCTATCTATCGTCAGTAGTTCAATTCCCACAATCGAAGAAGGTCTATGTCATCGGTATGAGCGGGCTGGAGGAGGAATTGAAAGCTGAAGGGATCGCGTGCGCTGGAGGAACGGTGAGTTGAGAGCCCTAGCATGTGTGCATCACACCAGCTGATGTTGGCAATTGAGAGTCCGGAGGACTGCACGCTTGACCCATTCTCCTTATCAGATTTCACGCTCGATCCGGACATAGCCGCGGTGGTCTGTGGCCTCGACACCACCATCACATACACCAAGCTATCCAAGGCCTTCCAATATCTGACCCGCAACCCGGGGTGTCAGTTCATCGCAACAAATGAAGATAAAAAGTACCCCACGCTGATGGATTTCTGCCAGGAGCAGGAGCAGTCAGCGCGCCGTTGCGCTACGCACTTGGGAGGGACCCATTATGCATGGCAAACCCTCTGCGACGATGATGGATTGCATCAGAGCCAAGTCCGTGCATCCATCACGACTGGATTAGGCTGATCACAGAATCGTCATCAGGGTAGACATCGACCCGGGGCGGACAATCATGGTCGGAGATCAGTGGACACTGATATTGCCTTCGGGAAAACTGGGGGTATATCGACGCTACTTGTACTGACAGGTATGTTACCAGTTTTCCCAAGGCGCAGTCCTCTCACGGAGTACCGGGCAGGTGGAACCGCGGAATCTGACCTGGGAGCGTCGGGTGCATTGAAGGTGGTTCCGGATTTTATCATGAACTCTCTCGGTGATTTTACGGTGACCGGGGTTGGGGGCACTAGCTGAATTGGAGGCGAAATAAACCATAGATTTACGTCCTCAGATACTTGCACGACACCTGCGAGACACGAGTACTATTATTGTCCAGGTCCCCTGGCCAGGAGTTCAAAACACTATCGGGAGTTTTTGAGTGGCCTTTACTCCAAACGCATTTATTCTACAGCTTAATGGTTGTATATGTAGGTACCTTGGGACGATATCTTGAAGACTGCCAGCTCAATCTAGGATAATTGAACGTGTGCTATTTCTACATGCGAGAAAGTGTTTTTGCCTTACGCACGGCGCCCGAACCCAAATCCTAAGAAATTCTGGGGCGGTCTTCAATATCTAGTTACTGTGAGACTGCAAACTCTCATGCTATATTATGCTGCGGTTGTAGAATGCGAGAGAGGAGGCTTCAGACATGACAAAAGCGACCCTTCGCCCGCCGGCGTTTGGGAATGAGGAATTTGGCTTCACCACGCGACAAAAATATCAATCACATGTGGATACATCGGGCAGCCTCCGATAATGCGTTGGTATAGGATGTTTGTAGGATATCACTACATTCCGGTACTTTTACTTGTGCGATTACCCTTCTATAAGGCAAATACAATGCCTCGTTTCTCTCTCCACCTAAGTACTATACTAGGTCTCAGTCAGAATTCCTCAATAGGCCCCAGGCTCCTAAAACCAGCCTCTCGTACGGGTCGATTTCGATTGACACATTTGAATGACATGTATTATACGATGACGATGAATAAATGTGTCATATGCTAACCTTATATGGGTCAAACGTAGAATCTCAAACTTCCCGTAGAGAGGCTGGCAAATTAGTCAATTCAAGGTCCGACAAACCCTAGCCTATGGGTCCTGGACTCACGAGCCGAGAGATTTTCATCCTGCCGCACCCTGGCATTCCAAGTCATTATTTATTGATTGCTAAGCAAGATACTCCAATTACGCTTATTGCCCAAGACTGCCCAAGCTCACTAGACAAAGGCAGCAAGCCAAAGTTTAGTGCACTGCTGGATTCAGATGTATCTAAGGGGCTTAGTATGGAATATAGGGGGTTGTTCCAAGGTTGCTGGCTGCCAAAGAAATACTTTTGTGGGAGTCTATGCTTGGGGAGGACTATTGGGCGACTGGACGGAAATGGCACACATGACTTAGTAATCAATAAATAATGACTTGGAATGCCAGGGTGCGGCAGGATGAAAATCTCTCGGCTCGTGAGTCCAGGACCCATAGGCTAGGGTTTGTCGGACCTTGAATTGACTAATTTGCCAGCCTCTCTACGGGAAGTTTGAGATTCTACGTTTGACCCATATAAGGTTAGCATATGACACATTTATTCATCGTCATCGTATAATACATGTCATTCAAATGTGTCAATCGAAATCGACCCGTACGAGAGGCTGGTTTTAGGAGCCTGAATAGGCCCTGGCCTTGGGGTTTGTGATGTTTTTGTGCAAGGCGTGATGTCATTTCTGGCGACTCCCTCGTGGCAACCCCGATCGTTATCATCTATACAACTTTTATATTTTCAAGTCGTGCTACATACTTGATACGCTCGAAGATGTCTGTGCGTCTCTCCTCTAAGGATCAATATGAACAACTTCTCAATGATTATGATACATGGATGTTTGATTGCAACGGCGTCCTTTGGCGCGGCGATGGCATCATTGATGGAGTTTCAAGAACTTTGGACATTCTTCGCAGCCATCGTAGGGTATCCCACTCATTCGGCAAATTCGGGGATACTAATAACACTGTAAAGGCAAGCGGATCATTTTTGTAACAAATAATGCACGAGATCCGCGGAAACAGCTCATTGCAAAGTTCCAGAAAATTGGGGTGAAGGCTCACATGGCGAGTAGGCTTAATTTATCCCGGAATAGGCCTTGGAACCTGGACTCACATGGGGATCACCAGGACGAAATATTTAGCTCTGCGTATGCCACAGCGGTCTATCTATCGTCAGTGGTTCAGCTCCCGCAGTCGAAGAAGGTCTATGTCATCGGTATGAGCGGGCTGGAGGAGGAATTGAAAGCTGAAGGGATTGCATATGCTGGTGGAACAGTGAGTTAAGAATCCTAGCATGTTTACGCCAGTTGATGTTAGCAATTGAGAGTCCGGAGGACTGCACGCTTGACCCATTCTCCTTATCAGACTTTACGCTCGATCCGGATGTAGCCGCAGTAGTCTGTGGCCTTGACACCAACATCACATACACCAAGCTATCCAAGGCCTTCCAATATCTGACCCGCAACCCGGGGTGTCAGTTCATCGCAACAAATGAAGATAAAAAGTACCCTCGTCCTGGTGGATTTCTGCCAGGAGCAGGAGCAGTCAGCGCGCCGCTGCGTTACGCACTTGGGAAGGACCCATTATGCATTGGCAAACCCGCTGCGACGATGATGGATTGCATCAGAGCCAAGTCCGTGCATCCATCACGGCTGGATTAGGCTGATCACAGAATCGTCATCAGGGTAGACATCGACCCGGGCGGACAATCATGGTCGGAGATCAGTTGGACACTGATATTGCCTTCGGGAAAACTGGGGGTATATCGACGCTACTTGTACTGACAGGTATGTCACCAGTTTTCCCAAGGCGCAGTCCTCTCACAGAGTACCGGGCAGGTGGGACCACGGAATCTGATTTGGAAGCGCCGGGCACATTGAAGGTGGTTCCGGATTTTATCATGAATTCTCTCGGCGATTTTACGGTGACTGAGGTTGGGAGCACTAATTAAATTAGAGGCGAAATAGTCATAAATCACAGATAATTTGCATCTTCGGATACTTGTACGACCTTCAGGTACTCATGCTTTGCAGATGTATTATGTTGAGGGATGAGGCGAAAACCTGGTGAGGCTGTGTTGGTCCTCAAACGAGGTAGTGCTTACATAAGTCGGGTGAGCTAAATCAGGAAAACTCCCTCGTGTAGGGTCAGAAATGGAACGGACACCCAGCCTCGAGGATACAACGAGGATGGGTGCCGCGCAATCATAGGAAGAGAAATCAGTACTGAGGTTTGATAATCATGGATCCATACTCGAGGCAACCGCGCGGCCTTGTTTTGACACAGGTTACCATTCTGTTGTCATTTAAATGAGTTTTCTTGTCTTTCGTCTATCCTGACCCGCCTGCCGATCCTCGTTGGCAACCCGAGCCTGCTAATAACCCCCTCACCCCCAGGTTCCCCCCAGCAGTCTTTGAATCCAACACCATCATGAGCCACGTACACGCCCCACCGAACATAACCGCTCCTAGATCTTCCGATGGTCAGTGGTTGGATCCAATCTTGACGCAGTTGCTAATTGTGTGTCATGTAGACATGATGACCGCCTCGTGTGTGTAATCGTCTTTGACGTGGCCATGCGTTTGATAGGATGGCGGCAATCCAAGAAGCCATCCCCGTCCGCACTGGAATCCAGGCATCGTCGGAAGAGTCTAAATCCCCGTCCAAGCTCCCCAGCATCGAATGGGACCTGTTGGATTTCAAGAAACCCGAGGAAGACCCTCTATCGAAACTCCAAGTGATATCACAACGTGACGGGCTTCCGGTACACAGACCTATCCCAAGCCGACATTCGAGAAGACACTCTGCTCCGGAGTTCAGGGACCGTCATCAGCGCGCGCCTAGCAAGGCTTTCACCACTTTCTGCGAGCGCCTCCTGATGATGAATCGATTATGGAAGCAGGAGAGGGAGATCAAAGCCCTCCGAGCATCCCTCGAATCTTCGCAGAGCGCAAAGAATACGAACGCTTTCGACGCTTTCTGCGAGAGGTTGCTATTATCCAACCAGATCTGGAAGCTGGAGCGACAGGTGAAAGACCTACACGAGGCGGGGGAGAAGATGAAACGTGCCCGGGTAGGCGTCATTACTCGCGTGGCGAAGCAGATGGTGCTGGATGTGCGTAAAGAGGGTTTGATCGAGGAATTTGTGAAGGACTTGATCGAGGAGGTGGATACCGGGAAACGAGATATGGCCGCCCTACGCCTGGAGCACGAGAGGGAAATCGAGGAAATCAACGGGGAATGGTACAGGGATTACAGGAAGCTCGCGAGGGAGTTGGAAAACTTCAAATTGAATCTCCAGGCGAGACTCGTCGAACAACAGGTATCGAACGACCTTGAAGACTCGCTCTATCTCGGCCTCAAGTCAAACGAGAAGAAGGTCCAAGACTTGGAGGAGCAGGTGTCGCAGTATCAACAGAAGATTGCGGATGGGCCATCATCTGGGTTGACTCTGCGTGGACGTGGGAACCCCTCGGCCCCTGATATCCATCGCGATGACGTCTCCGATATATCGATGTCAAGCACCTGCATATCATCCAACACGTACAGTGGTACGTTCGACAGGGCAGGCCCCACGACGAATGATTTCCAGGTGAAACAGTGGCGCGCGGGCACTCGAGGTGCCCCTCCCGCCCGCGAAAGGACGGCAAGCTTGTCTACCACAGCCAAGAACATGGTTCCCTTGAGGTCCAAGTCTATCGCCATCTCATCCAAACCCAATCCCGTTCTCGCCCGCGCAGAGCCAATGATTTGTACTCGGCATGAAAATAAAATTCACACCAGTGTACGGAGTCGGACAAGTTCTATTCAAGTGAAACGGCCGTGGTTCCCCTAATTCCCAGACCCCACTTATTTTATTGTAAGAGGCCCGCTAGCGGAACGATAATATTTATCAGTAGTATTTAAGTGTTGTATGTATCGACAAACCTCAATATGTACCTCTATGCATAATAAATATGCCTTGTATGACCTATGTGTACCTAGAACGCCCTATGTCCTGTATCCTCGCGAAATACGAGATGATGGTGGGTTGAGAGCTGAGCATTGAGGTCACGGCTTCCTGTGACATACGTCTAAGTAATGCACATGAGTGACCTCCGCTGTCTTCGTGCGCGTGGGGGTCCGGCCCGTCCTGCTTGTAGGTATGGTATCTCCAGAGTTCGAGTCCTTCATATAAACGATCGTGGGCGAATCCGTTTTATCTCAACTACAAAGGGTAGCCGAATGGTTTTGGAGATTCATAGATTAAAATGTTCAGCCCCATTCCCCTCCGCAGTGTAGTGAATCACTGGTGATTGATTCAGGCTCCCTGCAGCTGGTCATCCACAAGTTATACACACCGATCCACATATATATATTATCCGGGCTGTAAAATAATGGTATAGACAGCAATGAAAGCAGCAAACAATTGCGCGGGGGTAGCTACCATTCCCCCCTAGTCTCACCGACGACGCGGTGAACCCAACGCACCAGGAGCGCCTCAAGCATATCTTCCCACCCTTCATCCTTGCGTGCCACGCCCGCGCATCAAATACAATCACAGGTTCGGTTGCCGAGGCAAACCGTTGTGATGAAGGCGAACTTGGAACAGCAGCGCCCGATTTGGAGGGCAAGGCAGCGTTCACAACTTGGATCGGGAGGAGGTATCGTAGTTTTAGCGCCCTAACCCGGAAGCCATCAGCACGACGAAGGGATTGAAACCTGCCACACTCACCCAGCCCACAACCTGAGGTTATCCGTGCGTCGAAACGTCCACCCGACATCACGCTCGGTTTCTTCAAGCGCAAGGATATCATGGATAGCATCTCTGCTGATGTACCCCCACGGCTTATTGGAGCGTCGCACGCAGGCATTATATGTCACACAAAGTAACTGCCCTGATGAGAGGCTTGCGAGGAATGCTGTGCGTGGGGATGCAGGCGCTAGGGCTCCGAGCATGATAGGAGGTAGGAACGCCGAGAGTATCGCGTGGGCACGGTCTGTTTTTATATGAGGGACATATTTGATAGGCAGGGAGAGCATACCTAGTTGGTCAGGGAAGAGTGCCCGTTTGGCCCAGTCCGGTAGGTCCTCATCATCAACACTTTCCTCACCCTCTGAGATTCCGCCCATCCTGTCCGGCTCTTCAGAAAGCGTGCTTTCTTGAAGGATGTTGACCATCCCGGTGGATACACGTCGCCTGCCCGCGGAATTGGCCAGGAACATCGCACCCAGTTTCCCCTCGCCGTCCCCAGCGCTCACCCGCCTCCCTTTGGCTCTGGCCACGCCTTTCTCCACCGCCCTCCTCCTCTCCCGCTCCCATCCCCGCTCTATTCCACCCTTCCCCCCGAACAGCGCTTCATCAACCACATCCAAATACGCTCCTACAACCCCACGTTCCTTGCTCAGATCCTCCAGCCGGATGTCCTGGCGGTATAGCCACCCACTGCCCAATACGAGCCGGTCGTCCCAGTACTCGCGTTTCTCCTTCTCTTCGTCGCCGTCCGTTGCAAAAACATCTTCTTCATCCTCCCATACAGGTACACTCTCGTACCGTCCGTGCACCTGAACCAGTGAAAACGAAAGAGAGGTGTCGAATTCACTGTCATCGTCCTGCGGCAGCTCTTGGAGATGATCCGGAGGGCTGGTTGCCGCGGCTGCCCCATCGCTCTGTGCATCGTATGCCTCGTCGCTGAGGGGCAGGCGACAGCTCTCTTCTAGCTGGCGAAGAACGGTGAGGACCTCAAGTGCCGAACGGCGAATCAATGTCAAGGGGTCTGGGCGCGTTTGCACGGAAGGTCCCGAAGACGTGGAAGGTTTACCGGGCCCTAGGAGCTGAGGACGGAACTGAGCGCGAATAGTGCCAGTGGATTCGTCGGGCAGCGAGAGAACGTAGTTGCGTATCGAGCGTATCGTATGAGTGGTAGTTTTGAGGACGCCCAGAACGTCAAAGTGGGTCGTGCTGGCGCTGCTGGTATCTTGGTGCTGCCCACTGATGTGCCAAGCGTCTGCAACCGCCGCTAAATCCTCAACTACGCCAGGCAAGAGCGACTGTGGATCCGTTTCGTAGGTCTTGATAACTGGTGGAAGAGCTTGACGAGGTTCGGGGATGGCAGGAGATGGCGGAAGTTGGAATTCTACATTATTCCCAAGCGACGGGTTGGTACGTATGTGGTTCATGCCGCCTAATGCTGGTACTAGGCCATGCCGGTGCTTATCTTGGTGACTATACGAGCCAACGAATCAGCAACGCAGGAACGATCCACAGGCGGATTCAAGTTCAATATCCACATAAGAGACACCCCGCACGACATTTGAAAATATGAATACTCACGTTCTTTTTGGTGCAATCCCTGTCTTTGTAAAGTAATGTTGGAGGTGCTCGATACTCCCTAGAGCCATGACACTTTCGCGTTTGGCTGCGCTGCGACTAAATGGCTTCTGTGGCTTGTTGGACGAATTCACATTGGGGTAAAATGCAGTCTGCCGACGCGCTTTCTTGGTTGCTGATGGTTCGGGGGAGGGTGCAGACTGGACGCCTGTCGACTCCGGTGTGAGGACGGGGGTGGTCGATGTCGAGGAATCAGATGCCATATTAGTTGAACCAGTATTTTGAGCTGTTATAGGATGTGTATGTGTCGCAACTGCCCTCGAGGAACTGAGCCGTTGGGTGTAGGTTGTGCAGACCCCAGGTCAGCAATATTTGTTGATGATCAATAATAGTAATGATGGTGGGAACCTGACAAACACCGAGCCTGAGTGGGCCAAAAGAAGGAGTATATTTAGGAGAACAGCAAGTATAATAACAAAATCCAAGCGAGCGGACGGGTATGTGGCCAAGACCAAAGTTCATATATAATTGTAGAGATTTATAGGGCAAAGAACGATGCGGCGAGAACGATGATCGTAACAACTCCAATGAAACCACGTTCTGAGGTTGCTCCATTGCCGGTGGTATTGAGACCCCCTGGGTTGGGATCGGTACCACTAGAACTATAATCGAGATGAGTTCGTTATGCCTCATATTCTTTTGCACCGCTTACCCCGAAGTACCAGAGCCAGAGCCGCTGGAACCGCTACCAGATCCTGAGCCGCTGCCAGAGCCAGAACCCGTTATGCCCGTGCCGGTTGAGGAGTTTGCCGAGGTTGTTCGCGTTGGTACGGCAGAAGAGGTCGTCGTCGTCCTGGTAGTTGTTCCACCAAGCGGGCTTGTTGTTCGGATAGTGCTAGTGGTGGCAGGGCCAGTTCCAGCCCCACCCCCGCCAGCAGCCGACCCGCCACACTTGGGCGCACCAGTGTCATCGCGGAAGCATGTGTTACCAGCAGCTAGAGCCCACGATAATCAGAACGATATTGTCGCGGTAGATAGACTAATGACGCACGACAGCAGAAGGTCTCGCCAGGGCATAACACATCACCCTTGAAGTCGCATGGGTTATCATTCGCTACACAAGTCTTGCCGGTGGGGCAGCACCCAAGTTTTCCCTCCCAAACGCCACAGTATTGTCTACCAAGACGTAAGAAGCAGCCCACGCCACAGCAGACACCCAGACATACCCAATGGGACAGCAGCCCTGGCCTACGACGTTTCTGAGCACACGTTCCGTAGGTAAATGCGAGACAAGTGACTTACCATCAGAACAAGGAAGATCACCAACAGCGCAAGTTGACTGGCGAATCTCAAGAGCTAGTGCACGACTAGTACCTGCCCCACGAAGGGTTGCAGGAATGTTGGTATCGCGTGGGACAAGTGACGCCAGAGAAAGAACGGGGAGGAGGAGGACGACAGCATTCAATTTGAACATTTCGAAATATCAACCTGAGCGAGGAACTAAGTGAACGGGCAAAGGGTAAGTTGAAGGTTTTGCAAAAATTTTGCGTTTATAGCGCTGGACCCTGGAATTGAATCATTCCAGAAAAGGGATTCCCCGAGACAGCGTTTCTGAGATTTCCATGTCTCTCCGGCCCTTTAGGAAGGTGATCACTGATCAAGGGATCGGTCACCCCCTGGATGCGGTGTGTTAACGTAGGTTGCTTGATGGCTATGCACAGTGGAAGTCGTTTTGATGCAGGTCTCATATTGTGTGAGTACGGAACTTTTGAAAGTAGTTTTGAAAATAATTCATCGAACCGGAGTTCGACGTACTTGACTCAAGGGGACCACTATTTTGGGATAGTATTTGCCTGTGTTATTATTAGGGGCTAAACTACCGCACAGACCCCAGGCTCTTCGAGTACTTTGTCTACTTGCGTCCATTGAGGGAGGTTCGGAGGGGTCGCCTGTATATGCACTGCCTACCTTTTCATACCGCAACGCCAGCATAAATCACGCGGCCTTCATTGGCACGATGCAATGGAGTGTTCAAGATCCGTTCGGGCATCCGGCGGTCGTTATTGTGGCGTAAGAAATGCATCCGCCGACCCTTGTTATGTTGTTCGTGACGTTTTGCCACCCAATCACACGCTTTTGAGCAACGAAATTTGAGCGAAGCGCGATTGTTGGGGTGCTGCAACTGGGCGCGACAGATGTTTTGATCTCAATGAGGTGAATCCATACAATCTATATTTAGATTAGTACTTGGAATGTCTTGGCTTTAATTCAGGCTACCTGATTGGGTCGGACGATAATTTGATTGTCATGGGAACAAAACCGCCAACTGTCACGATGATGGATAAGAATCTCGTACTATTCACCATGGAGAACCGTGTATTTCGTTATTGCCGGCGCAAAAAGTTTGTTCAAAATATAACAATCATTGTTAGAGAGTCCGACATCAAGTATTAGCAACAAATCAAGTTCCTGAGAGGAGAGTTCGTAAAAGTCTGCGAGTGGGGCTGGTTATATGACGAGGAACAATAGACCAAGCCCGAGGAATGTGGAAATGGTGCGATAAACTGAAAGGTCGTGATTGGGCGGCGCACCGCCCAAAAGACCCTCGAAGAAGCCATCACTATATCAATTGAGACTCTCTGCTATTCGTCCAACAGGAGGGTGGGACGTACGTAGTTGTGGGACGTGCAGTCGTACTCGTCCCCGTTGTCTTCGTCCCCGTAGGCTTGGATGTATTTCCACCAACCACCTTAGTGGGTGTGGTACCGCATAACGGAGTGCCAGCGCTGTCACGGGAACAAGTGACACCAGAGGCTGGAGTGAAGTGGGTGAGATCTAGAAGAACATAAGAAAAATAACCATACGACAACAGAAGTTCTCTCCAGCACACAAGACATCACCCTGGAAATCGCAGGGATTGTCGTTTGCTGAGCAGCTCTTGCCATTAACACAGCAGCCAAGCTTGCCGTCCCAAGTGCCACAATAGTATCTGCGAACACGAATGTATAGGAATGGTGAGTAGCTGGCAGAAGTGAAGCTCATACCCAGTCCGACAGCATCCCTGACCTACCCGTACCAGATCAGATCAGTCGCGGGCAAGACAATTGAGCCAGAAAAACGAACCGTCAGAACAAGAGTAGTACCCAACTCCGCACGTTTTGGTCTGGCGAGATCCCAGTCCACGTTCTCGGGAACCATCGGAGGCTCTGAGTAATGCGGGGATATCACCGCGAGCTTGAAGTCCCGAATCCCGTGCGTCGGGAATATGGGAAGCCAGAGCCAACATCAACGTCGAGAGAAAAATCGTAACAGTCATGAAGGCGAGCATGATACGGCTCTCAAACTCAAGGGTAAGGCAAGGCGAAGAGGGCTGGGAGCAAAATGCGGGGGCAAGAAGACAAGGCCCTTTCCTTCAACTTTATATTTCCAGACCCTGAGTGGGCACGAATTTTGTTTTGCCAAGAGTAAAATGCCTACACCCTGAAGGTAGTGAGACAATAAAGGAAGCGGCGGACGACTGCCAGCTACCACCAGCATTTGGGGCCTCCTCTCCATTTCGACTTTATGGATTAACAGGAAATGATGCTCGCGAGAGTGGCGCACCGCGCTGTCATCCATAAAAGACGCCCGGCATAAATTTTGATTAAATATTGGATGTATGGCGATGGGTTTGGGGCATCTTCCACTGTTTGAGGTTGGGTTCAAGTTGGCCACTGGAGGTCGATTCGACGGACCCGAAAAGATCAGCGGAATGTTTGACGTTGTTACACCTGGGGGCTCTTGGCAGCGCCAAGCAGGTACCACAAAATCTTGGCGCTCCAATGATCTGCCATTTCCATTTTTTACTCACAGGAGTGGCAGTCCTCAGCGGCCGCAGACGATGGAGATAAGCGGCGACTATGGCAAGGCTGTGGTGAACAAAGTTCCACTGTCAAAGACGCCCCCTCACTGCTCAATGTAGGCGTCTGGATCAGGTTTGGTGGGCCGCTCAACACCCACTGCGGACAATATTGTCGTGTTCACGTCAAAGTTTCTCACCGTATGCATTGTATACACGACTCTTACGGAGGACCTTCGAGATTCTCAGCATGCATGCAAGTTGTGGAATTGAGTCCCAGGGTCGGAATGCCAGGCACCAAGTCATCGGTCTCAGGAAATGGACCGCCGCTCAGGAGCTCTTCCAAGTGTGGGCTAACTATACGCGGGGGTGAAAGAGTTCATCCTGATCTATTTGAACACGGTTGCAAGTAATGCGGACTCAAGGTAAAATTATCATGCGTATCGCTCACTGCATGTTCCCGGGAAAGAAATAGATGCGGAACTCAGCACTTTATCAATGTTACGGAGCTTGCATTAATATTGGACGCGACATCCGGAACTAGCATCGGCCATTGAATCCTGTCCCGACGATGCAGGTACTTAGTGCTTATTGAAAGGTGGCCGTGGCCTTCAGAACTTTCCCCGACCAGGCATCCAGCCCCAGAGGCCACGCGGTTACCCAGCCGTTTGTGTATGTCAATACTACTTAAATATGCAGCATTGTGTGGCTTCTCGAGGACCTTAACTTGAATCGAATACCCATGGCCCGAACGCCTTTTCTATGCTCCGGCTGCTCCTGGATTTGGACGATCTCGTGCGCATGCTTAATACATGATCGCTGCTGGGGATGCCCAACACATGTTACCCATCGGGTACCACATGTTTTCCGGTAGCTTCGGAGTACCAGGGAGACTAGGGAATACCCCTTTGTCGCCATTCAGCCGGCAGCTCCCTATTTCTCCGCTCCGTTGGATCCCGTTTTGGGGGACCGCGTCTACGATATCACGACCGATTCCACTTGTTACTTTAGCGGGCTCCGCAGAGACATCAGGCTCAAACGTTCACTAGCATTGTGTGCTTCCATGCTACTGAAGTAAGGTATCTCTCCCAATCGAGGGCTAGCTTGTCGAAACACCTAGCTACCTGGCGGTATGTGCATGTGTCTAGGTGCGACTTTTAACTAGAGCGCAGTCCTGATTTAATACCCGCGATCTCAGTGCCCAACCGTTTGGGCGTGCTTGATGCGGCTGCAATGCACGGTTTTGAAACATCGTCCGTTGTATCGACCGGGTCTCACCCATTCTACTCTTTCGCGCCTCCTAATCTCTGATTCCGCCCAGCCAGAAAAGCTACCCAAACTTTAGGGTTGTAAAATGGGGCTGCGGGAGTCGGTGGGGGTCGCTCCATCAAAATTTCGACTCCTCGGCCCCAAACCGAGGAGGCTCTCAAAGGACTTCTGCTAACACCACCAACGCCTATAGTCATAGCTACCGGCCTTTCTAGGCGCTTCTTCTACTACATGATATACACTTCCAAGCTCGCGTTTCGCCAATCGCGATTAGTTAGGGATGGTGAACGCCCTTATCCCAGCCCGGTCAGCAATGTTCGCTTGGTGATCCTAGACACGGCGTCTCACCATGAACTTGGGGCAACATGGACTGCGCATGGCCTTTGTCCATGGGGTTGGGTTGATGAGTTGTAAGCGACTTATGAATTCTGCAGGTTGTTCGCGCCGTCATTTGTTCAATACAAAATTGGAGACTGGTGCTGCATCCAACCCTTCGGGTTATGACCACGATGAACGGTCCGATTGATTGGACTGCAGGCGATCCTACACCGTAGCCGGTGGCCGCATTTTGAATATGGACCTACACTTACTTTTGGTCGCGGCCATGGATCGAATCGGACCAAGTCATTGCGAGCACCAACCAACACGCGACCCAAGATCTTGGAATGCCGTGATATCCCAGGCCGCGGCCAAGTGATGGTTTTTTCATGCAGTTGGAGATCTGAAGATGTGGACCACCATCGCCATTACCCGGTGCGATCAGGTGATGTGCACCGGATGAACACCATCCATGGACATCCCGGCTGCCATGGATGCGACCAGACGGGTTGGACGGTGTGTTCGATTCGCTTGGTCGCTGGTCTTCGGCGTTACGTCGCGGACGGGGGGACAGGGTATTTCGTGTACATATGTATGCTGCACGGGTGTGCGGGTAGCTAGTCCTATTCAAGTTTAAAGTACTATATTTATAGGACATATAGTAATGTGGTGAGAGCAATGATCATAACAGCACCGATGAAACCACGTTCTGACGACACTCTACTGGTACTACCAGTCCTAGTGCTATTATTATGGATAAGAGGGCTATGATAATCAAGGTATGTGAGTTCGTTATGCCCCGTATTCTTCGCACCACTTACCGAGGGAACCAGAGCCGGAACTACTGCCGGAGCCATCACTAGAGCCACTGCCAGAGCTACTTCCTGAGCCGCTACTAGAGTCGCTGTTGGAGCCACCGGAACCACTGTGAGAGCTACCACCAGAGCCACTGTGGGCAAAGATGCTGCCAGAGCCCGTTGTGCCTGCGCCTGTGCCTGTTAGGGATATCATCGAAGTTATCCGTGTTGGGGTAGTAAGAGGGATAGTAAATCAGATTGATAACTGTCGCGATAGGCAAGTCTACAACGTACGACAGCATGAGGTCTCACCAGTACACAGACCATCGCCTACAAATTCACATGAGCTACTGTTCGCTACACAAGTCTTGCCGTTGGGGCAGCACCCAAGCGCCCCGCCCCAAACACCACAGTAATGTCTACCAAGATGTAAGAAGCAGACCGCACAGTAGTGGACACGAAGACGCACCCAATGGGACAGCAGCTCTGGCCTGCAACACTTTTGAGGACATATTTGCAGGTGAATGTGATCAACGACTTACCGTCAGCGCAAGGAAGGTCACCGATGGGGCAGTTTGATTGGCGGATCCCAAGAGCCTGCGCACGACTGGTAGCTGCCCACGAAGCGATTCAGGAGTGTGACCCTGGGCGGGAGACGCCAGGGCGAGGGCGGAGAAGAGGAGGAGGATGGCATTCAACCTGAACGTTTTGAGACTAACCTGAGTACAGAATTGGAGAATGTTGCTACATTTTATAGTGCTTGACCCTGGGGTTGAATCATTGCAGAACAGGGATTTCCCAAGACTGCGTTTCCGTGATTTCTGTGTCCTCAACCCTTTGGGGAAGTGATTAAAGGATCAGCGCTCAGCCACTGGCACCTCCTAGATGCAATGCGTCAATGTTTGACCCGTCAGATGGTTATGCATATTGAAGGTTGTCGCCCAGTTTCATGCAGTGGTGGCTTGAAAAGAGCCGAGGGTCGTCCCGTGGCCGCTGCTCGCAATGAGTCGCATATGAGTGGTGCATTCCATATGGAATACGATGTTTCCGCGAGGATACATCGACCAGTCCCATCACAATTAGCTTGTCTAGATCCATTTGAACGTCTAGTATTGTGGTGTAACATAACAGTTGATGATAAAACATATGCGCCCACCGGCCCTCGTGATGTTGTTCGTGACTTTTGTTGTCATTCATATGGTTGTGAGCAGCGGCGTTTGGATGAAGGGGCGAAGCTGTCTCCAATGTCTGGTGGCGCGACAGATATCTGATCGATCCATGGACCCGGGCCATATCACCAATAATTCAAAATGTCCAATCCTGGCGTTTGATCCGTGGATGGTGACTTGATCATCACGAGAACAAAGACATTGACCGTCGAGATAAGAATCTTAGGAGATTCATGTATTGATCGTTTCAAACCGTTGCGCTTCCCATGGGACGGTATCGCCAGTAAGTCAGCATCAGCAAAACAAAGGAACACTATGGCCTCTATGGCCACTATGGTACACTATAAACAAATAGACATATACTATGGACTACTATAGAGTAGTCCATAGCGTTGTTGTGTTTTGCTGATGAGTATCAAATTCTCCAAGTACCTATTGCCTCTATCATTGCTAACAACGATTCCGTGTCCATTTAATACTCCAAACCGAGATGGGTCTGTCGGTAACCGTCCTGCTGGAAGTGGTAGTCCTGCTCGCCAACCTACCGGACCAAAAAAAATTCGACGGAAGGGTTGCTGAAGAATCTGAGACTCCACCAATTTTTCAGCGCCTCATCTTCGAGTTGAGGAAGTTCTCAGTACCTCCGCCGATGCCGCCGACGCCGCCAGCCCCTCATGGTCGCGCCTGCTAGCCTTTCCAAGTGCCTCCTTTGCATAGCATACGCTCTTAGGTTCGCGTCTCGCCACACTGCGATCAGTTCAGGATGGGAATCGCGTGTATCACAAGCTCGGTTAGCAATGATAGCCTAGTGCCCCCAGACACGGCACCTCAGCACGGATCCGGAGGCAAGCGTTGTGTAAGGCCTCGGTCCATGGGATCAGGTTTGGTTGCGGTGCCCGCGATTTCTGAATTCTGTCCACGCAATCAATTTTTTCGATGCAAGATTGGAGACTGGTACTGCGTCTAACCCTTTGGGCCATAATCACGATGAACGTTCCGGTTGCTTGAGTGACTCCAATCGCGGTTGGTTGGCTGCATTTCAAACGTGGATCTATGCTCATTTTTGGTCGCGGGTGCATATTGAATCGGACTGAATCATCGTGAGCATCAATCGACATGCTATCCAAGATCTTGGAATACCGTAATATCGCCCGGCCGCGGCCAAGCGCTATTTTTCTTCATTTGGCTGGGGATCAAAGACGTGGATTATCATCATTATTGCCAAGTGCAATCGGGTGGTGTACACCTGATGAATGCTAACTTTGATGGCCATAACTCAGCGCCTTCAATATGGTGTTGGTGGCTCGGAAAGGACAGGAGTCATACTCGTGTACGGCAGCGTGGTCGTGCTTCTTTGCAACAGGTCTGCAGGCCTGGCCGCCCCTGCCGTGGACGCGACGTGGCGGGTTGGATGTTATGTTCAGTTTCTTGGTCGCCAGCGTCCCGCGTCGCGCTACGAACGGTGGTGGGGTATCCACGCGCTCATATCGCATACTACATGACTGTGCAGCGCGAATGCAGATAGCCGATCCCATTCAATTTTAGAGTACATTTTATAAGGCGAAGAATGACGTAGCAAGAGCCATGATTACAACAGCACCAATGAAACCGCCTTCTGAGGTCGCTCCACTGGTAGCACTAGTACTGGTGCTATTGATGGCACTGGTGGGAGAACTATAATCAAAATGTATGAGTTCACATGCCTCCTATTATTCACACCGCTTACCCCAAAATACTAGAGCCAGAGCTAGCAGAGCCACCGCCGGAGCCACCACCAGAGCCACCACCAGAGCCACCGCTTGAGCCACCGCTGGAACCACTACCTGAGCTACTGCCCGAGCCGCTGCTAGAGCCGCTGTCGGGGTCGCCGTCGGAGCTACTGGAACCACTTCCAGAGCTGCCGCTAGAGCCACCGTGTGCAAAAACATTGCCAGGGCTCGTTGTGCCCACGTCTGTGCCTGTTGGGGCATCACCAAGTTGTCCGTGTTGGGATAGTAAGAGGGGTGATGAATCAGAATGATAATTATTGCGATAGATGAACTCGCAACGTACGACAGCAGCCCTGGCCTGCAAGACTTTTGAGATTATTTCTAAGTGAATGTGACAAACGGCTTACCATCAGCACAAGGAAGATCACCGGTGGGGCAGTTTGACTGGTGGATCTCAAGAGCCAGTGCACGACTGGCACCAACCCCACGAAGCGATGCAAGCGTGTTGCTATCACGTGAGGCGAGCGACGCCAACGCAAGAGCGGGGAGGAGGAGGAGGATGCCATTCAATCCGAACATTTTGAGATATTGACCGAGTGCAGAACTGGAGCTCAACGCTGGAGAGTGTTGCGGTATTTTATGGGGCTGAAACCTTCTGGGGGCTATGCATATCGGCGGGTGTCTTAACGCCAAGTTTCATGCGGCTAAAGGATCGAAGTTCGCCTCCAGGGTCCAACAGGAATGCTACTTCCATTTCGGGATAAAGTATTTATTTGCTGATGTTACTATTAGAAGCCAAATTTCCTCCGAGTCCGACTTTTCATGCTACGACATCAATCAGGCAGCCCAATCGAATTGGCAGCATATTCCGTCACGGTCTAGGTCCGTCCGAGCATTTGGTAAAGGTAAGTTTATTGCTGTGGCGTAACAAAAGCGTTCGCATCAGCTAACTTTCGTAATGTTATTCGTGATATCTTGTTATATTCCCACGAGCAGTGATAGTTGGGTGAAGAAGCGCGGTTGTCTAGATCTCCAATGTCTGAGAGCATTGCGCAACAGCTATTTGATTGATGGGGTGCCACAATCCATATGTAACTTAAGCTTACTATAATTAGAGTGGACAATGACTGCCAAACTGGGTGCATGCCACGAATCACCAACTGCCAAGACATTGGATAATAAAAATCTTCTGTTCACGGATGATTATTTTATCGCGGATGCAAGAGATTTGTTCAAAATATAAAATTCATTGTTTGGGGGGGGGTCCACGGCGAAAAAATTGATGGACTCGACCATTCGGGGGCCAATTTGTCAGCGCCCCAGCTGCATAAATTATGATATTGCCACCCTCAGTGATCCATCTGCTTGCCCCGCCGATCGCTTTTTGCTGTCTCTTCTCTGCTCCTAGGCTCGCGTCTCGTCCAGTTGTGGTCAGTTAGTGGTGATAAGCGTGCGCGTATATCCCAGCCCGGGGATCACCGATCATCCCCAGACACTATCTCGCCACAAACCCGGTGCAAGGCTGATGGAGTCTGCCTCGGGTCATGGGTTCGGGTCAATGGATATTCGCGGTTTCTGGATTCTGCGAGTTGTTCGTGTAGTCGTTTGTTCGATCAAGACTGGGGACTGGTACTGCACCCAGCTCCTCGGATTGTGATCACTTAGAAGGCATGGGTGTGATGTACATGTACAGCAGCGTGGCCGTGCCGTTTTGTACCGGTTCTGCGGGCTCACAGCCACGAACGCCCCGTTATGGATGAGAGAAGTGAGTCTGATGCTGTGGTCAACCGACTTGGTCGCCGGTCTCCCGCGCGATACCACAGACGGGGTATTTGCAGCTTCATACACGGTAGTATACACGCACACTACGCGGGTGTAGTATGCGGCTAGCTGACCCATTCAATTGTAAAGTACATTTCATAAGGCAAAAAACGACGCGGCGAGAGCAATGACTATATTGGCACCAATAAACTCACGTTTTGAAGTCGCTCCACTGGTGCTGCTACTGCTACTAGTGCCCCCTGAGCTAGAACCACTACCACTGGTGCCACTGCTACCAATAGGAGAGCTATAATCAAAATATGTGAGTTCGTTATGCCTCCGGGTACCCTTTACACCGCTCACCCTGGGCTTGAAACGCCCCCACCGTCGGGCGACGTGCTACACATGGGTGCATCACTGCCACTCTCGCGGAAACAAAATTCGCCAGTAGCTGAACCATCACAATAATCAGAACAATAGTTGCCGCGCTGGCTCAGAACGCACGACAGCAGAAGGTATCGCCAGCACACAAAGCGTCACCCGCAACTTCGCATGGGCTACGACCGCTCGCTGAACAGGTTTCGCCAAAGGGGCAGCACCCGGATTGTCCATCGCTAACATCGCAGAGTGTCCTACCGAAATGGTGTAAGAGGAAACCCGCACAGTCGTAGGCACCCGGACGTACCCGATAGGACAGCAGCCCCCGCCTACGACATCTCTGAGAATGTATTCGGCAGGTGAATATAATGAACGACTCACCATCGGAGCAAAGGGTATCAGTTATATCAGGGCAGGTTGATTGGCGGATCTCAAGGGCCAGTGCGCGAGTGGCGCTCCCCCCGGTCGCATGGCGAAGCAATGCAGGAATGCGGCCATCGCGTGGGATGAGCGATGCCAGAGAAAAAGCGGGAAGGAGGAGGAGAATAGCAATTGATTTGAACATCAAATGTTAACCTGAGCACAGAATTGGAGCTGAATTTCTGAATGCTGGAGAGCGTTAAAGGAAATCGCCATACTTTATAGGCCTGAGCCAGTTGGGATAATGGATTCCCCGGGATTGCGTTCCCTGTGTCAATGGCCTGTCAGATGGCTATGCATATTAGAGGTTGTTTTGAGACCAGATCTCACATGGGTGCTGGATTTAGGTGGGATACATGCGAAAGTGGCCCGAAATTTACCCATAGAACTGAGTTATCAAAGCTTTCGACATATCCGATAGTCGACTCAACGAAGGATGTTACTCACCATTTAGGCGAGACTAAATTACCTTGTGCCTAGGAGGAACGCGACGCACCATAAGTAAATCTATGGGCGTGTACATCAGGCCTTAGGGCCCGGGTTCCGTGTTTGGGCCCTCTTTATCTAGTAAAAATAACTCGATATTTACCATTGTGGCGTACCAGGAAGCACAGTATGCATCCGCTGACCCTCATAATGTTGTTTTGTGACATTTTGTTACGTCCATATTCTTGTAAACCGCGGGATTTGGGCGGAAAAGCGCTGTTGTCTCCAGTATCCAAGGATAATCGCACTGCAACCGTGCGTGGCAGATGCGTGATCGTTAGGGTAGGTGATAACCCAAAATTAGAATGTCTTGGCATTCAACTCGGATATTAACTGCCGAACTGGATCGCTATGTGATTATCATGAGAATAAAATCGCCAACTGTCCGAGTCAAGATAATGGTCACAAGGAATCCTCTGTTCACCATAGTAGGGAGCCGTATATTGATTGTTTTATCGGTGTAAACGCGCCCAAAACACCATTTAGTGAGTTCTCTCCAGCCGTGAATGTCAAGTTTTCATAATAAAATAAAAAAAAAGAGCTTGTAGGAGTTGCGAGTGGGAACTGGTTACATGATTACATCAGGAAAACATGATTTTACTTGGAGCCACTTTGGAGCGCTTTGGGGTGCTTTCAAAGTCCCTGAAAGTGTCAAAGTCCATCGAAAGTAATCAAAGCTCCACAAAGTAAATTTAGCTTTTCCTGATGTATATGGTAGGCAGCAGTGGGCCAAGCCCGAAGAATGAGGAGGCGGTACAAGGGACCGATAGACTGTGATGGTGGCGCGCTGTTTAGAGAAGCCACCACCGGCTGGTTGGTGTTCTCCACCGTTTATCCAACCGTTTTTGTACCCGCTGGCTTTGTAGGCCTAGACGTAGATTCGCCGGCTATCTTAGAGCGCACCGCATAGTAATGGAGTACCATTTGTTGAATTCTCGTCCTAACAGGTCCGGGCAACGTCGAAGCAAATGAGTGAATTCGGATATATCATCTAACAGTATACAGTAGCTTGTTTCCTCAGACCATCGCGTCCGTCGTTAAATAAGTGGATTCAGAAAAACAAAAAACAAAAAAGCGCGATGAGCGTAACAGCACTGATAGGACCACTTTCCGAGGTCGCTCCACTGGTGCTACCAGCGCTAGTGCCACTAGGACCTCCTGATCCGACACCACCAACACCACCGGTAGGAGAACTATAATCAAAATACGTGAGTTCATTACGCCTCATATTCTTCGCACTGCTTACCCTGAAGCGCTAGAGTCAGAGCTGGTAAAGTTACTGTCACTGCCAAAGCCACCACCAGAACCACTACCAGAACCACTACCAGAGCCACTACCAGAACCACTACCGGAGCCACTACCAGAACTACTGCCTGAACCAATTGTGTTGCCAGCTGGGGATGTCGCTGAGATGGTTTGTATTAGGGTGGTGGTAGGTGTCGGGCTTGGTTTGATGGTGGTGGTAGGTGTAGGGCTTGGTTTTACGGTGGTAGTAGGCGTTGGGCTTGGTTTGATGGTGGTAGGTGTCGGACTTGGTTTGATGGTGGTGGTAGTGGGGCAGTGCCGCCCCGCCACCAGACGCCCTACACTTGGCTGCACCAGCGCTATCGCGGAAGCATACGTCGCCAGCAGCTGAAACATCGCAATAGTCAGAATGATGGCTGTTACGATGGACGAGATCGCAGCGTACGACAGCAGAAGTCATCGTTAGCACACAGGAGATCACCCGCAACTTCACATTGGCTACCAGACGCCCTACACCTGGCTGCACCAGCGCTATCGCGGAAGCATACGTTTCCAGCAGCTGAAACATCGCAATAATCAGAATAATGGCTGTTACGATGGGCGAGATCGCAACGTACGACAGCAGAAGTCATCGTTAGCGCACGGGAGATCACCCGCAAATTCACATGGGTTATTGTTCGCTACACAAGTCTCGCCATTGGGGCAGCACCCGCGCTTTCCACCAAAAACACCACAGAATGTCCTACAGAAATTGTGTAAGGAATATCCCATGTAATAGTAGACACCTGGACATACCCAATGGTACAGCAGCTCGCGCCTGCGAATTTCTGAGGACATATTCGTTAGGTGAATGAGACGAGCGACTTACCATCGGAACAGAGAAATTCGTTGGTAAGCGGGCAGAACACTTGTCGGACCGCAAGGACCGGCGTATGTCGAGTCGCGTTACCTACCCCACTGCGAAGCGACGCGGGGAGGTGGCTATCGCGCGGGATAAGCGATGCCAGAGCGAGGGCCGGGAAGAGGCCTGGGAGGGAAATGATATTCAATTTGAACATGGCCTGGGTACGGAATATTGGTGGATAGGCAGAGCCTCAGGGGCAGACTGAAGCTCGAGGGGTGGTGAAAAAAGTTGCCATCCTTTTATAGGCTGGGCTATGGGAATAATTCCTGAGAAAGGATTCCCCCGCGAACATGCGTTTCCGAGATCATGTCCATATCTCCCTAGTCTAAGCTCAGGGGAATAATCAAGGGATCTGCCGTCTGGATGCAGTGCAATCTGTCAGACGTCTGGGGTGTTGTCCTGACGCTAGGTCTCGCGAGTGGTGGATTTAAGCGGGAAAAGTGGCTTGAAAATAGCCCATCAAATCGAAGTTCGTCGACTAGATGTACTGTATTGTTTGCTGGTGTTATTATCAAGCTACCCTCCGGCTTGTTGAATTTGGTCTGCTACTGAGTGCTCGTGTGTATTACTAGGTGATATTCAAAGGGGCTGCTTGCAACTGTCCAATTTTTCATGTTCATAGGGGCGCGGCGCCACCGTAGATAAGTTTACGTGCGGGTCCATCAGGCATCGAGTCGGAGCATCCGGTAAAAATAACCAAGTCGTCCTTGTGGCGTAACGAGAAGCATACCGTCGACCCTTGTGATGTTTGGACTGAAAAACATGGTTATTTCATGCCTGGGGGCACTGCAACCAATGGACATGGCAGATGTCTGATCGGTGGGGTGAATCCATGTAACCCATAAATAGAAAATTGCCAGGAATGTCTTGGAATTCGTGGGCGGTGACTGTCAAACTTGAAATGGATTGCTGTAGACTGTCATGAGAACAAAATCACCAGCTGTCAGGATAATGGATAAGAACCCCCTGTTCACTACTTGAAGGAGCCACATATTGATTATTTTTATTGCTGATGCAAGAAATGTGTTCGAAATATAATATTCATCGTTTAGAGAGCTCTCATAAAAGAAGCCCGCAAAAGCTTGCAAGTGGAAACTGGTTATATAATGAGGAATAGCAGGCCAAGCTTGAGGAATGCGGAGACTGTAGGGAGCTCGATTTGGCAGCGCACCGCCTAAGACTAATTGATTTAGATCCTCTGCTATTGGCGCTTCCCGCTGTCTAGCTTACGCTCCCATGCTCGTGTATAGCCCAGTCGCAATCAGTTAGAGATGGTGAGCATCCGCCTGTATCCCGGGCCCGGCTAGTCACCCGACGACAGCCTGGTGTTCTCACGCACGGCATCTCAACACGAACCTGGCACAAGACACGAGGCGTGCTGTGAAACCTGGCTCGGTGCCGTGCTTCGGGCCCACCGGCAATAGATTGTTTGCGACTTCTGGTTTCTGCAGCTGCTGAAGTTTGGGTCGTTATTTATCCTATACTAGGTTGGAGGTTGGTAATGCCTTCTTTCCCGGATTATGATTGTAGCCATGATGAACGCCCTGGTGGATTGGACGATACTATTATCATAACCCAAGGTGGTCCTACATGATCGTACTTGATTGGTCACATTTTGGATATGGGTCTATGTTCGCCGGTCGCGAGTGTGGGTTAAACTCCGGGATCGAATCGTCATGAGCGTCGACCAATAAAAAATCGCGAGTACCGCGATGCCGCCGGTCTTTCGTACAGCTTGGGCTAGAGATCGAAGACACGGATTATCAGTGCCTAATGCCATCGGCTGATACGCACCAGCTCTCGTGCCAGCTCTGCCCGATGCAAACAATCCAAAGCCAAACATCGCCAGCCTCCCCCAGAGACGCTCGCATTTGCGCACGAGATCTTTGACGTAGCCCGTTGCGGGGACACCATTATGATATCGTCACCCCATACCCCGCTAACGTCGCAGGCCTCCCCGCGCCTGTGGTTGTTGCCAGTCTATGCTCTAAGCATTGTTTATCTGGTTGAGCAAGACTCCGCCCACGCCTCGCCCAAGGGTTGGGCATCACAACCGCGCACACCTTTGGTTACTAGCCACCAACAGTTATTCAACGTAGCATGGGGGCTGGCGCCGCCTAGTCTTCGGATTGCGAATGTGTCATGGGATAGGGTGCAGACGATGGGGCTTGGAGGCGGGGGTGCTGGAGGGAGAATGAATTTGAGTCTTGGTTGGATGGTTTGGAAAGCATCTGCCATGCCCATTGCTTCCCACTTTTTCTACCCAACCAAAGTGTAGTGCTGTAAGGCACGGGGGGGTGCCCTCACCAAGTCCAGCATGATCCCCAGATATTGGTGGGAATCATCACATTGAGCCAAAGCGCATCGGGGTTAGGACTAAGTTGGTGTGAGAGTGTTCTCCTGTCCTCTGTCGGGGTGCTATTCCGCATTACATACTCATAAAAAAAGCAAAGAAGCGCCGAGGCCCGGATGTCTGCTCCGGAGCCCGTTCAGATCTTGATCTTGATCCGACACCCTCGACAAATCTGGGAATCGATCGCGATTCCTCACGTCTCAGCGTTATCCTGCATCGCGGCTGATTTGGCGCGTTTTGGACATGATATAGATGCAATGTGCGGGTTTGATGTCGCGTACAATTCATCAATCCAGCCTCTAGGACCCTAGGCCACTGCACGCCACGAACTGGATTTGCAGGATACATCCGCACACTACACAGGTGTGCGGTGACTAATTCCAAATCGTAAAATACATGTTATAGGGCAAAAAACAAGGTGACGAGAGCCACGACCGTAACAACACCGACGGGACCTGTTGAAGGTAACGCCCGTGACGCCGACTGATGCCAAATAAGGAATGCCGACTCTGCACGCATTCTTCTTTTTCTCTATTTCATATCGTCTATACTGTTTCACTTACATCACTGGCACGGGCTCAACACGCCGTGCCCCTATTTATTTTCTTCCTTTATATAGAACGCTCCCCCGTTTACGCACCTCAGTTTGCTTTCACCCGTGTGATGGCATCTGAGGTTAGTACTTTACATATTCACATACATGGACACTCAACTGACCTATCTACGTACTTAGCTTCCTTGTTCAACAGGTAGCTAATAAATTAGTTTGCTTTCACCCGTGTGACGGCATCTGAGCTTCCTTGTTCAACAGGTTATGGGCCCTGTAGCCTGAACGATACGGATTCTATCACACGCGCAAACTCAATACGTTCACATTGATATAAAATGACTTCTATTACATCGTCGTCCTCCCACCCACCACTCTTCGCCGAGAAGGATAAATTCAATGGCTCCAATTGGATCGTCTGGAAGAGCGCCGTGCGTCGAGCCGCCCAACTTCGCGGTGTTATTGGCTACCTAGACGGCACCATTAAAGAACCCCCGGAGAAGCCTACCCTTGAGGACACACAGACATCCCCACTTCCTCCACCTGACCCAGATACTGCCGCGGCGACCCCTTGGTGGTCACTTACACCCTCCATCAACGAATGGAACATGCGCAACGCTTGGGCGATGACGCTACTTATAGACAACTTGATCAACCCTGTCGGATTAGGGGTAAACTTAGATGGAACGGCGGCTGAAGTCTGGTCGACGCTTACCACACGATACAACCGTATGGACAATGACCTAGCAATGGTACGCGCTCAGCAGGCCCTCCGCACTTGCTTATACCGCGACGGTGAAGATATGCCTACACACGTCGAAAAACTCCGCGCAAAATGGCTTGAGGTCAATGCAACAGGAGGAAAAATCACCGACCTCGACTTCCGTTCTATAGTGCTCGCATCCTTACCCCCGTCCTGGGACACGATTGTCGCGACCCTATATGACACCAAAACGTCCGACGCCGTTGTCGATAGAGTCGTTATGCACTGGGAAAGGATGACACTCGGAAAGGCGGTCCACGCGGCCGCAGGATCTGTCACAGCTCTCCAAACGACTTCTTCTACCAAGAAACGCGAGCAGCTTATTTGCACGAACCCCAACTGCAGACGTAAAGGGCACACCATCGAGAAATGCTACTGGAAAGGGGGAGGTAAAGAGGGTCAATTCCCCCCCGGTTTCGGTCAAAGGGGCGGAGTGTCGACGACGCCCTCGGCAAACCCTATTACTTCCCAGACCGCAACGACGCCAACCGTGGCTATTGCCGACTCAACGAACGCAACCACGCAACACACCACTGATAGGGTGTACGCACTTTATACATCCATCAATGATGGTGTTACGCCCGAACCAACAGCTATGGCCACCCCGCCCACGCAGACGCAAAGCGTGGACGATACTTGCTCGGCGCACTATAACCACGTCCTGACATTCGCTGACTCGGGATCAAGCGATTGTTGCTTCGTGAATCGTGAGGATTCGATACCTATACACCTCTCGACCCACCAATTATTGGGAAGGCAGCCAGTAAGGGAAGCACGTTCCGGATCATGGGGAGGGGCTCGGTTACCAAAACCTTCGCGGTTGACGGTGGAACGACGACGATTAAGTTCACTAGCGCTTGCCACACCCCCGACCTCATCTCCAACCTATTATCTATCGGAAAGTTTGACTCGGCGGGCTTCCGGGTAGTCTTTGAATCAGGGATGGCGAAGTTCTATGACGACCAGGGTAACTTGATGCTATCAGGAAAAGGCAGCAACGGGATGTACTTAGTCGACTGCCAGAACGCGCCCACAGCACTCAGCGCGCGCTCGCATGAGAAACCAACAGTCATCGAGACCTGGCACAGGCGTTTTGGGCATGCCGGTATTGCTGCCATACGCAACATGGAGCGCAAGAAACTTGTCGACGGCTTACAGGTTACAGACGACGCGACACCTGAGGGACTATGTGAAGACTGCATCTACGGTAAACACACCACTCGGCCGTATGATGAAGTAGTCACTCACGAAACCACCGTCCTGGAGCGCGTTCACCTAGACCTCTGGGGGCCGGCCCGTGTCAGGTCGACTGGCGGAGCACTTTACATGCTCTTGTTGACGGACGGCGCATCCTCGTATAGGAAGGCGTATTTCCTAGCGAATAAGAACGCGGAGTCGACGCTTGCGGCCTTCTGCGACTTCCATGCTGAAGCTGAACGTCAGACTGGTAAATTCCTGAAAAGGGTTCGCTCTGACGGAGGGGGGGAATGGTATAACAACCTATGGGGTGATTACTTGAAGAAACATGGGATAGTGGCGGAAATCACCACTGCGTATGCACACTCACAGAATGGCGTCCCTGAGCGTGGCATGCGCACAGTATTCGAGGGCGTTCGATCTATGCTGGCAGAATCCGGACTTCCCCATCCCTATGGGCCGAGGCGGCATCCACAACTGTCTACCTTCGAAATTTCATCCCATCCTCCCGCCATCCGGACCGTGTACCAGCGGAGGTGTGGACGGGTCAGCGCCAAGACGTCTCCCATATTAGACCCTGGGGTTGCACAGCCTTTGCGAAAATCCCGGCGGAACTGGGTGTCTCCAAATTGGATCCAAGGTCGGTTAAATATCGGCTTATCGGCTACTTCGATCGCGGGGCTTACAAACTCTATGACACCGCAACGGGGAAGACCATCAAGAGTCGGGACGTTATCTTCGATGAAGGTACAGGACACCATACTGGTGTCACTACGCGCCCGCCGATGGACGATGACTTCGAGTTCCCCATTGGATCTAACAGTCAGCAAGGGGAGGCTCCTGACGAGAATGTATCACGACCACCTGCAGTCGTTAAGGAACCACGCCCAATAGCAGCTCGCCCTCGCCCTACTGACCCCCCATTGCACCCGACACACCTTGAAGAGGTCCCACAGCAGACGGAAACAGGCGTACCACCACCACCTCCACCAGCACGAAAAAGCGATCGCGCACGTATTCCATCGCGTGCTCTACGCGAATCTCAAGAGTCTGAGGAACGGGTTGCGGAGGCTTCAAGGAATTCTGAGGACTGGGCTACCGACCCCCCGCACGCGCTCGTCACTGGCAGAGATGCTGGTGATTTTGATGCCGTGGCGCCGCGGAATTTCAAAGAAGCTATGAAGCACCCTGACCTATGGATGGAACCCATGGAGGATGAGATGCGCACGATGAGAGAGAAGGAGGTCTTTAGGCTCGTACCGCGGCCGGAGGGCGCCAACGTCATTGGACTGCGCTGGGTATACACCAACAAACACGACGCCGACGGCAACCTCCTTAGGCGTAAGGCTCGCCTGGTCGCGAAGGGGTATACACAGATCCCCGGGGTGGATTTTGACGAGACCTATGCGTCCGTAGTTCGTTTGGAGTCGATGCGTATGGCCGTTGCCGTCGCTGCGGAACTTGGGTTAAAGGTCTGGCAAGTCGACTTCATTGCCGCGTACCTCAACAGCAAAAACAAGTACACCGTATACACGGAACAGGCGCCCGGTTTTGTCAAGCAGGGGGAGGAAGACAAGGTCTATGTTGCTGACAAAACTGTCTACGGTATGATGAACGGGGCAAACGCGTGGGCTGAGGAACTGAGCCGAAGTTACGACGGTCTTGGATACTATCAGTCGCGTGCTGATTCCTGTGTTCGCTCCCGAAAGATTGGGGATGAGCTTACAATCACCAGTACGTACACTGACGACGTTTTTGGGGCTTCGTCCACCGACGCCGGCGCTGCACTTGCCAAACAAGAGCTCTCCAAATGCTATGAGGTCAAGGACCTGGGGGAGCTCAAGTTTATCCTCGGGATTCGCATTGACCGCGACAAGTCCACCGGTGCCATCTCCCTCTCACAGCGCGCATACCTAGAGCGCGTCCTGGAGCGCTTCAAAATGTCTACGTGCAACGCAAAGTCCACACCGCTCCCAGTAGGATTGACACTCACCGAGGCTGACCGCGCAACGTCCGAAGATGATATCCTCTTTATGAAGGATAAGCCTTACCGCGAAGTCATGGGATGCATTATGTGGGCCCAGGTAGCGACCCGACCGGACCTGTCTTACGCAGTCAATCTGCTCTCACGTCATCAAACCAATCCCGGACCTGCCCATTGGAGAGCGGCCCTCCATGTTCTCTCATATATTAAGGGGACACTTGATTATAAGATCACGTATACGCCGGGCACGGTTAGTGGAATACGACCCATCGGGTATGTTGACGCAGATTACGCCGGAGACTTGGATACCAGGCGGTCGACTTCTGGATACGTCTTTACTATGTGCGGTGGCCCGGTTTCGTGGGCATCGAAACGACAGCCGACGGTTGCGTTATCTACGACTGAGGCGGAGTATATGGGACTCACGCGGGCGTCCCAACAGGCTCTATGGATGTACTCCTTCATGAGCGAGATCGGCATGCCACAGGAGTCCCCGGCAAAGCTCAACGCCGACAATGAAGCATCTATCGCACTTACGCTCAATACTAAAGGGCATTCACGCGCGAAGCACATCGACGTCCGCTACCACTACATCCGCGAGCGCGTTAAAGATGGCGACATTACTGTTGAATACGTCCCGTCCTCAGATAATCTCGCTGACATCATGACCAAGCCACTTCCGCGCGTTGCTCACCAATATATCTGTCGTACGATGGGCATCATGCGCGGCGACGTTACGGGGTTAGGCACTGACAAGAATTCTGTCAGTGAAATTCATTTGACTCTGAGTGAAATATGCTTTTCACTTAGTTTCATAGTGAAACCAGAAATCACTCAGGCTGTGAAACATATCAATTTTTGAGTGAATTTTACTTTAGCCCATGAGTGCTACAGGTGAATATGATTCACCAACAAAAATCATTCATTTTTGATTGAAAAATCATGTGAAACCAACAAGTGGTATGATATGAATACTGGTCACTAAGAAAAACCGAAACAAGAAATCTATTCAAGGCGCCAAGGCACGGGGCACATCCTCAGGATGGAGGCTTGCAAGACGCAACACTTCGGCGGTGTCAATCGCGGATTCACGCCGCCATCATTCTTCAATGATTGCAAGGGCGGAGAGGGAGCAGGGGCGCATGATGTAGGATGCTTCTGCAACCCTCGCAGATTGTCGTGGTCCACACTCCCCCGTTTAGCCACGCGACATCATTGCACGCGTCTATTGACGTGGCGAATGGCGCCGCGAGGGTATAGGGGGAGCATGAGGCAGAAAAAAACTGTTCCACCTCCAACTCTCTCGTTTACGAGAGAGAGAGGCAGAAAGTGTGAGTAGGCACGTACCTCGCATGTTTCCCCGTCTCCGGTTGACGCGGCTGGCACTCTGACACTCCCTCGTTTGCGAGAGAGAGAGGCTATGGGTTCGAGCGTGTATCCTCCAACATCTCTCATTTGCGAGGAGGTGGGCAAATGGGTTGCAGCGTGGATCAGCGACGACTGGATTGAGGCGCAAGTGGCGAGCGTGCAAATGGGTAGTTATACAAGTAGGTGGGTGCCGAGTGAATGGGCGGCATGATTGCTGACTCGTGTTTTTGCAAGGCATAACACCTGCCAGGCACAGAGGTCGTGTAGTGGTCAGGGAGGGGGCGTGGCGCGTGTGCACGTTCAAATGGACATGCGGTCGCATCTTTTGGTGGACCTGGGGGCTGTTGCGGACTATGCGAGTGCGGGTCAGGTCGGCCAAGGGCAGGGGGCGGCGAGGCAGCAGCACGAAAGGTATCTATACCCGCAAGTGTGATTAGAATGGGTTTGCACAGGAAAAAAAGGGGTACTCACCTTACGGAACCTTTCAATCGCACTCAAAAGTGCGAGAGCCCATTTCCTGCTGATCATTCATGTCGATATGTTCACTGGGGTCAAGTCCATCATCCGTCGTTTGTGCTGTTGTGCCAGAGAGGGTGTGATCTTATCACCCGGCGACCTGAGACCACTGTCGTCGTTCGCTAATTCTTGTGTGAGGGCGTCGTCCGAAGGCTGTGGTTTTTCGTGGCCAAATAGGGAGGCGGTATGAGGAAAGCGTCGCCATCGGGGATAAATGAGAACTCAGCAACAGAAACATTGATCAATGTTGGGTACTCACGTGACCCATGACATCAATGCTTTGTAAGTCCCCTAGTGTCAGTGATTTTCTGCCAAGTCCCACACGTTGCTTACGACCAGCATGCCCCGTGTCGACTCGTCCGCAGGCTAGTGTTCACTTATCCGTCGCTGAGGCCACCGCGGGATCACAAATAACTCGAATGGACCCGAAGACCCCAAAGTCCATCTGGCACAGATCGCGTCAATTTTTCCCTGTTTTCCCCTCCTCTCCTGATCATTCTTACAGATGCTCGATGCGCTCTCGCTCACTTCGCAGCTCCATTTACGGCCTAATCCCTTGACAAGATTTCCCGCACCGTCTCCAAGCCGGCCCTACTCAGGTCGTTTCAGGCCTGCACCCTCACTAGAGACCTTGGTGAGTCAAGCTGGCTCACATACTACCATTTGCTCACCCATGCTTCACCCTTCATCCTCGCTCGAACACCGTCCCCTTTCTCGTCCGCTCACGCCCAGCTCTTTGTTTGCACCCACCCGGATTCTGGACGGGGCTATGCTCAGTATGTAACCGCGCCTTAGCTCATCGTGCGCGCACTCAAGATCATGCGCCGCAGCATCAAGCCCGAGAAAATTCGAAGAACTAGCCGCCCCGCGCTTGCCGGTACGAGACTCGCTGTGTACTTCAGCACCGGGGCCGGCGCGTGTAGTATTAACACACCTACCGGGTACTGGGGGCAGGAGGGCGCGGCGATCGTGCGTCAGGAGCATGGTAGGATCTTGAGGGCCCAACACGGCAAGTCGCCCTTGCTGAATTTGCCGCACTCACTCAGCTTGTAACCCAGTGCAGAACCGTGGTCTGCTTCCATCGAAACCACATCCTCGCCGCGTATGCCCCTGTACTTACCCCACCAGACCCCATGCCCTCGGGCATGCATTCTCAAAACCGCTCCATTGTGATCAACCTTTGCACGCCCCACAAACGCCACGAGGATCTGCACACGTGTGAGTGAGCACATACCAGCATGAGCTCTTTTCCCCCGAGCGAGGCGCCCCGACCCGAGTTTTAATTGTGGCGCAAAGGTGCATGGCCCTCTCTCTCCCCTCATTCCTCCCTCTCACCAGCCGACTCTAGCTTGTACGCTTGCAGGGCACCGCCACCCCAGACGACGTGTGTATATCATTGGATGGCACATGCTCGCATTCCTGCAAGATGCGGCGGGGCTGAGACGAGTGGGAGGGGGTACAATGATTACGCATCAGAAGATCAAGCCCCAGGGCATAACATGGCAAGTCGCTCTCACCAAGTTTACCGCACTCACACAGCCCATAATCCAGCACAGGGTTCCCATCAGAACCGCACCCTCGCCGCGTGCACTCCGCACCCAGTCCCGCCGGACCCCACACCCTCAGTTGTGTGTTCCTGAGACCGCTCCTTCGCCTGAGCCCCCATATCTGGTGATGCCTGACCCCCATAGCCGGTTGTGCACGTCGCCTGTGCCCCAGTAGGCCCATGAATCCGAATATCCCGCCACTCATATCCAGCCTTCGATGTACTGACTCCCCTCCCTATCTACCCTCGACATCGGGCCGGGGCGCGAGAACACATTGGGGCTTGTATCCGTGGCCCGCCCGTGCGCCGTGTCCACCACCAGGAGGAGCATGCTGGGTAGTCGAGGTGCAGCACTGGTAAGCCTTTCAGCGATTAGCAGGAGAATGTGTCCCGAGGATCAATTGATGTAGGCTCTATGACCTTGCTCCTATGTTGGTGTAGATATACAACCTTGGTTCTTGATGCTGTCTTTTACCTCCTTTCCATGTAATATAAAAACAATTCATTTCCTTTCATATTGAAATTCATCTGTGAAATCACCTCAATGGAGCAAACATTTCTTCGATGGGAGTTAATATCACCAAAAACCTTGGTACCCCAGCATGAACTTCATCCAAAACAGAGTGAGACATGGATGACAGCGTTTATGTGAATCCAGTTCACTCCAACATATGAAATTAACTCAAACTGCAGTGAAATTGATTGGAAATTGAAAAGCTTTTGCTTGCATTGAGGTGAGACATCAAGTGAACTTCACCAACAAAATTCTGCTCAGTGAGGGGAGTGTTGAAGGTAACGCCCGTGACGCCGACTGATGCCAAATAAGGAATGCCGACTCTGCACGCATTCTTCTTTTTCTCTATTTCATATCGTCTATACTGTTTCACTTACATCACTGGCACGGGCTCAACACGCCGTGCCCCTATTTATTTTCTTCCTTTATATAGAACGCTCCCCCGTTTACGCACCTCAGTTTGCTTTCACCCGTGTGACGGCATCTGAGGTTAGTACTTTACATATTCACATACATGGACACTCAACTGACCTATCTACGTACTTAGCTTCCTTGTTCAACAGGTAGCTAATAAATTAGTTTGCTTTCACCCGTGTGACGGCATCTGAGCTTCCTTGTTCAACACCTTGTGACATTCGTAGGAACGCTTATTCGCCTTTCCGCCTACCGCTATTTGGGCACCATGTTCACCTTCGAGCTGGGGAGAAGCCGCCGGCTTGTTACCTCAGGTCCATATTCCGTCGTTCGCCATCCCGGTTATTCGGGGGCTTCCTTGTAGTAGGCGGAACTATTACCTGTGCCCTGAGCCGGGGGTCTTGGCTCACAGAATGCATGGGACTCGGTGAAACATGGTCAACTTTTGGATGGACTTGGGGGGCCTTCATACTGTTTGTCACATATTTCGCCAGGAGGACGACAAGAGAAGACGACCTGTTACGAGAGGCGTTTGGGAAGGAATGGAAGGAATGGGCTGAGAATGTCCCATATAAACTTGTGCCAGGTATAATTTGAGCGTGTGGTTGGAGTGCCCCTCTGTCGAACGCAGATTTGATATTGGTATTATTCGATGCAGCTTGAATCCCATAGCGTCTACGGCGCTCAGAATTCATTGCATCAAGGTAGCAGATACTTGAACTCAATCTGAATAACACATACCCATTCAAGCAGCGCGGGGCGAGAAGACGGGCCGAGGCAGAGTGGCCTCTCTGGAAATGGTCAATTTCAGTTTGATTGGTATGGCGTCAATGAGTTTGGAGACTGAGGACGGGATATGTATGTTACGCTTGCGACCATCTCGCAACTAAACGTCCCACCGGCCGGCAGAAGCGGGCCGTTGGATCCTGGCGCGCCCACGTGACTAACACGAAGCAAAACAACTCCCACGGTTGGAAGATCACTGCTCTCTGCACCGATCCTCCATAATGGCGTCCATCCCCCGCCCGACGCGGACAATCCCATCTACACCCAAGCGACCCACATCCGCCATTGATCTCACCACAAGACTCACCAGAACAGGGAGTGCGACGCCCAGCCTCCTCTCGACACACAAGAAATACAAGGCGCCTCTCTCCGCAGAATCACGTACCCGACATGCTGTGTCGGTCCCAAGACCCAAGTCTGCACTTGCTACAGTGCCTGGAACACCCACGAAGGAGCGGCCAAAGACCCCCGGAGGAAGCGAAATGGACGTTAGCAATGTTGACCCCGAAGAGGTCTTGGTTGACTATCAGACCGTCGAAGCTGGGGATGTCTCGGGCGATTTGGACGACGCGTGGCTGCGATCTGCGCAAATTGAACATGGCAAACAGGATAAAGTGATGGTGTCTGTTCGGTGTGTGCCATGATTGAATTTTTCGAACCAGGGTCTGATCAATTGTCTCTAGAGTTCGGCCGTCTGGCCAACCATCTGCATGGCAGTCCAGCAGCAATACTATCAAGCTCTCCAACAACAATCACCCTCAGCCTCAGGAATTTAATTTTGACTCTGTTCTCACTGGTTCTCAGAACAAGCCTATATATAGCACCGTTGCCCGCTCGCACGTGCAAGCGGCCATGGATGGCTATAACGCCGTCGTCTTCGCCTACGGTCAGACCGCGTCTGGAAAGACCTACACCCTGTCTGGAGATGTCGAGGAGCCCGGGATCATCCCTCGTGCGATGCGCGATGTCTTCGTCATCATCCGCCGCACACCCACACGTGCGTATCTCCTCCGGTGCTCGTAGCTCAGCATGAAATCGTGCCAACTTGTTAAGCGATGGTTGAAGGAGAGCCCATTTAGGAACCTCCACTGGACACCTGGACATGCGGACATTCTGCAAAACGAGTCGGTTGACGTATCAACCAAGCCGGCCTGCACCCCGCACACCGATCTCAGCCGACGCGATATCTCTTTCTCCTATGCAAGGAAGAAGACATCATCTGATCTACGAAGATACTGGCGCGAATTTTCTTCGAAGCCAGGCTCTCTAGGACACCATTTCCTCATCCAGCATCCAGGGCTCCAAAACGTTTCCATCCCTCGCCAACTATGCCCCCATTGGTGAATACCGACAGCGCTTCTTCCCCCATGAGCCGTCGTCGTGTCGAAGATGCGGGGTCCCGCATACCAGGAAACACATTTTGTTTAAGTGCCCGCTGTACAAGAGGTGCACCCAGCAGATCCGTGAGGTGCGAAGCCTCACTCACTTTCCTCTGGGGTTTGACTGGCTTATTTCTTTCATCAAAGACAACAAACACGCCTTTTCCTTTGATCGCATGCCTTTTGATAATCCCCTAGATGAGACGCATGACTACGTCCCCGACGCCCTTCAACATCCTGACAATGACGACGGCCAGCACCTCCTCAACGGCTTCATGCACGACATCGAAGCCGTCTTCATTGCTCCTAAGAATGTGTGGCACCGCAGGCTAGATCGAAGCTGCGCATTGCGACACCCATCCCATCATATCTCCACCTGACACCCAGGTCCCAAGGTCATCATCTCCACCCAGTCACGCGACAAATCTTTGGCTTTATATAGTGCTTTGGTTTGCATTACGGCCTCTCTAGTTAGTCTTTCAGTCCCCTGTTGTATTCGTATACGACCACCGCTCGCCACCTCTCGGAAGCGGTATATAAATGTCACCTGGTTTTAGGGGGAGAAGATCTCTGTATCGATCCTCCATAGTGGCGTCCATCCCCCGCCCGACGCGGACAATCCCATCCACACCCAAGCGACCGACACCCGCCATCGATCCCATAACACCCAATCTACAGCTTGTGGTTGATGGTGTGTCCGAAGGCGGTGTTGGTGGGGTGGTGACGAACAATCCGACGTGGTCCACCACCGGAAGGCAGTAGGTGAAGTCAAGCGCGGGCGGTAGGTTCGTGGAATGCGTGTAAAATACATAACCTCGCCGTCAAGGTTCTTTCGTTTTTGTTGATCGTGCAACTTGTTTTAAATTTGAACCTTGTGGATTTTCTCATGTTGCGTCACGGTGATCGCAAAGAAATTGTGCAATATTTCAAGCAAGTGTCCATCGAGTGGGACGCCAACGGCGACGTAGGCAGTTGTGAACTGTAGCTGGTGATGGCATTTCAGGCGGGAATCGATTTGGAAACGTTTTTGCTCCTCATTGTTAGTTTGTCGTGTAGCCTCCCCGCCATCGGCCAATATCCCCACTATGTTGTGTGCACCGCACCTCCCTAGTACATCTGTCACCGCATTCTTCAATTTATATTTGAATTTCACCCGTCTTATTCATGTCTCACCACTGCCCAACCTGGCCCACTGGGCAAAGGATAGTTAGTGAAAGCCACTATTTTCGTCACTCAGAAATAGGTGACATTTGCTCAGTTATGAGATACTTTCACCTCATTTGGAGTGAATATCACTACCCATAGTGAAAATTGAGAGACTCTAATTCATGTACTATTTGTCCTGTTCACTTGCTCCATTTCACTCCATTTTGACTGAGTTTCTTGATAAAAGACCTGGATTATTATTTATGTTCCACAGTATTCATGTCCCTTGAGGTGATTTTCATTGGAATTTGCACTCAAGATAGGTGGTTTTCAGATGAAATAAATTATTCATGTATTAAACATTTACATCTACTTTCTACTGTAAAAGATGGTAGAGGTGTATAAGTATATACTAATGGAAGAAGTAAGCATCAATGGGGGGTGAGCATCGATGGAGAAGGCAAGTGCTAGTGGAGGGAGCGTGCACGCGAATGCAGACGGAAGGAGCACACGCACGATTGAGAATGGGGGACATGCACATGAGCACCCACAGGAGGCAAGCGCCGGCATGGAGGGGTCAGCACCAGTGGAGTAAGCAATTGATGGCGTACCAGGGATAATCAGCAGGGAGCCTCTGGGGGCCGGGGCGTTGTTGTAGCGGAAGGGTGTTGGTGGGGTCGCGCTATACTTCAATGAAAACGTGAGGTGCTCTTCTGAATCAAGGATACTCAACAAAGTGCTTACTAGGGCACCAGTAGACGGGGCCATGTGGTAAAGGGCTGAGGTTGCGCCAGCGGCCATGCAGGCAGCATAGGTGCCACACGAGGGTGAGGGTGGAGGTATACAGCGAGAAGCGGGATGGGGTGGTGAAGGGCGGGTGATACTGCGAGGGCAAGGTGGTACAGTAAGGGTGGCGTGGTATGGCGTTGCCGCTACATGCAAAGGGGCTACACCAGCGGTTGCGAGGTGGCTCAGGTACCAGGGATAAAGAGGGGGGGAGGCGAGGAGGTATGGCAAGAGCGGGGTGGTACTACGAAGAGTGGAGAGAAGGCAGCTATCTGTTTTCGTGCGCTAGCTGTTGGGTAAAAAAAAGCTTGAAGGCGTGATAAGTACATGAGATTGGGGCACACACATACCAGGTGCTATTGTCCTCCCCACATAAATGCCAAGGTTGTCGAATTCACGTCGAGTTGAGAAACATTCGACGACGGATGATGTGTCAAACAATGAACAATGCCGAGCAGCCCGAACCATCGGGAATATCCCGTCACATGATCTCAATCAAAATTTTCTCCGAGTCCCGCTTGGGTTTGGCCACTTGGACGTCTCTTCAAAGTTCACGAACAAGCTAGGTGCGTCCTTTTTCTCCCCGTCCCCCTCCCATGTACTCAACAACACTTTCCCGCTTCCCGATCTGCCATCATGGCACATGACACAACATCGGCGACTTGCCTGCCCGCTCACCCCTCTGCTAGTGATAGCGGACAGCGAAGTCTGCTCACAGAACCCTCAGGTGCGTGTGTCGTATCCGATTTCCCCAGACGCGGCCGACCTCTGTGTACAGCACGACACTCGGATCGATCAGGGCACTCCCCCCTCTCGCTCTCATTTATCCCCACCGGCCCCTAGGCGACGACATTACAGCGCCCGAGCACTGCGAGGCAACGAAATAGGATGGCAGGATGGCAACTCCAGGAGCCGATAAGGTGGCTGGAAGTGCCGCGACAATGCGGACGACGATACGCCCGAACGTCCCACCTGGCCCGCCGGCCTGCCATACCTCCGCCCCCCCGATCCACGTCACGCCTGCTCGTGCCGCATCTCAAAATTCAACGCATGCATTCTACCACGCCGCGGAGATACGAACTTCGTACCCCTGTGATTCGGTCGAGCGCGCCCACTCCTCCACGCGCCCTCAGGATTGCCCCCCAGACCCGCCACAACAACCCACATACGACACAGTCCAACACCTCCATGATGGCCTCCCCGGTCCCTCAGAAATGGAACATACGTGCTTACGCGCCCGCCGCCTCCTTCACAAACAAACAAAGGTGGAACGGTTTGCTCCCGCATTACGCCCCCCTCACCCCCGCGACCCCGTTCGCCACGTCAATTGACGTGTGCAATGATGTCGCGGGGCTAAACGGGGTAGCGTGAACCACGATAAACCTGACGTCCAGTGCCCTCCGCCCCCACGACCACCAGGGACGATCGCGTGATTGACGCCTCGCGATTATTCTCTCGCAGGCCCAGATATCTAATTTCATTTACAATATAAAATATATCTATAAGTAGGGCAGCTTTCGGCTTACTACAAATTCCCTTTGGATTCGAATGAATTTATCAGTGAATTGGTATCTATGGAGAGCCAAGGTAAAAACTGTTCGGTAATCACTATATATTGAAATATAAGTGATTTACATTTCACTCAGCTATCACTATGTAAATGGGTGAAATGCGAATATCACTCAGAAATAGGGTAACTTTCGCTAACTTTTTTTTGTTCAGTGGCCCGTCTCAACAGACGGTTGAGGCTAAAGGGATCCGAGCTGTAGCACTGCATGGTGTGTGAGATAGACCCACGGTGAAGCTCGCCCGCGTGTGACTTTGCTTATCTTCTGTACCCACCACAAACCCCTCGCCATGGACGTTTTTGGGACTGTTGTGGGCGCCATCGACCTCACTGTCAAGCTCGTTGACTACATCCAAGCCGTCAAGGGTGCCAAGGAGGACCGCAGGAAATTGCTGTCAGAGATCTCTGCGCTTGGAGCCCTCCTTCAAGTTCTGCGCGGCCGGCTTGGAAACTCAACCACTAATGGCGCTGGGGGTAGCTTCTCAAATCGGTTAGTGATGACCGGCATTGGAGAACCTCTTCGCAAATGTGAGGAGGCCCTACGAGATACTGCGACACAGCTAGAGGGCCTCGTGTTGACCGTGAGCGTTGGGACATCATTCTCATTCGCGGAAAAGATGAAGGACATTCGATGGCCATTCCGCCAAGGGGAGATCAAAGCAATGTTAGATCGGATTGAGCACTTGAAGTCCTTGATCTCCCTTGCATTCCAAACATCACTAATGTGAGCAAGTCTCCGAATCAGCGGTTGAATTTGAAGTTAAAGCTTGAGGAACCAGGGAATTTGTTGAGAAGGCCCATGATGAACTTGTGGCTGTGGGACTGAACGTGGCGAGGATTGAGTCCGCCATCTCGGTCATCGAAGCAGATCAGAGAGGTGCGTATTAGTGGACAAAATTATGGGCGAATATCTAATTCCCTACTACTAGCCCACATGGAAAAGATCGAATCGTTTCCATCAGCAAAGCAGGTAATCACTGGGGAGTGCTCAGGAGTGGCCCATAGTGAATTATAGTGCTGTAGTGCCATAGTATAGGTCTATATTTCTTTAGTGCTACAGAGGTGCCTGTATGTCTATAGAATTCTACAGAGTACTACACAGCCTGTTGGCATATCTATAAAGAACTATGTAGTGCTCATAATCTTATGTTAATTCACCATCAGACCGTCCAGCTGTTCCATTCAGATTTCGAGCAATGGAACAGAAAGCAGTAATGTATTGTCAACGTGCTGGGGTGACATGCCGTGCATGAGCTTGAGATTGCAGTGGAATGGGTTTCTTAGTGCTACTAGGCATATTTTATAGTAACTACTACTATAAAATATGCCTAGTAGCACTAAGAAACCCATTCCACTGCAATCTCAAGCTCATGCACGGCATGTCACCCCAGCACGCAATACACCAAGCTTATGCACTACAGAATAGCGCCGCGCGTTACAGCAGCCCGCTTCTGGGGGCAGGCGCCACAGCTGGATCACCACAGAACATACCATGGAGTCCCGGGCAACGTACTACGTGTGGGGCAGGTTAGCATGGTCTGGAGGATGGCCAGCAATCAGCTGGGGCCGGATAGCTCACATGCAGATCATTCACATACCTATGTAATCGTGGCCAAGTCTGAATGCGGGAGGGCTCCAGCTTGGGGATGGGGGTACAACACCATCTACAGGAGATGTCAGGCAATGTAGAGGTATCGTAAATGAAAACCTGCTCATCTTGGAGGGTAAGCTTGAAGTTATGGGTGATGCGTATGGAGGACATGGGGTTGGTACATGCTAAGGAGGTGGTGGGGCAGAACGAAGATGTTGGCTTGAGGGTGTGCAAAGATTTTCGCCTCTCAAGTCAATTTTAACTCCGACTGAAAATTGGACCCACACACAGACCCGGCTCCACAACTCCACCATCTGATCACAATAACGGCGGCGCTTCATCACCTTGCCTACCGCCCCCCCCACCGTCAATGGTCTGCCCATCTGGTATGTAGTTGAATCGTTTGGGTTCGAGCTATTTTTTTCAAGCTTATCAGGATCAATGTTTGGGATCCCGCTCAAAACGATGAGCTGCAACGATGAGCCACAAATGACAGCAACGGGCGGCGGCTATGGGTGTGATGATTGATTGTGTCATTGGGTGGGCCTGGGTCCTAGTTCTCAAGGTGCGTATCAAGCTTTTCCTCATGATCTATCCCATCACCGAACACATCAGCAATATCACATTTATCTTACTCGTCTTAATTTAACTTGTCTCCTTTATTTTGGCTTTCTGTCTTGTGTAAGGCGAGAAATCTTGGATAAGACCACTTTCTCTTATGGAAATAAGACATAAGTTGAATGGATAAGTTGAAAGCCAACCAGAGTGCTCTAAGAGTGCATAAGGAGTAAGATGAGATTAAGATAAGCTAGGAATGTGTAAGCTGGTACTAAATCTAGTAAGAAGAATAAGTCCACAAGCCACAAGAGATACAAGACGTTAAGTAGTGTGCCAAGAGCAATAAGATTACAAGTTAGTATAAAGTTGTTACAAGTAATGTAAGATACAGAAAGAGAAACAAGACTTGACTAAGTGTGGGTAGTACATGGCATGATGGCGAAGACGACAACAGTAGCAAGGAGGTTCATAATGTTGGGGAGATGGTCATGCCAGAATGCCTTGCGGAGCGCGCAGCCTTTGTCACTCCAGGTGAAGAGGAGGTGGAAGGGGGAAACGAGAGCACCTTCAAACTCGGCGCCGTGGCCAGTGTTTATGGTTGTGGGGGAAAAGCCTTCCAGACAATTGACTTGCAAATGTTGGTTGCAATGAAAAGAGAGATCCCAGAATCCAAACCGTATCCTTTTTGAAGGAGCTCGTCAAGGAGAATGGCAATAAGGGCGGTGACAATGAGCTGGACGATCAAAAGAAGGCAGACACTGGCACTGGGGTCAGAAGGTTGGTCGTATCGGAGTCCTGAACCCACATTACACATGAATGGGTAAAGCGCTCTGAGCATTGCCCATCGCGCACACAGATGTTCCGTAGTATCTCCTGCTAAACACAAGATGAGTCCCAATCAAGATATGGGGGAACAAGAGATCCGTACAGTATCCGCAAATATCACTCCCTACCATCGGCACCTGGTATACAGTGGCCATACCCAGCATCCCCGAAATGGAGAACCGGTAGTTCTCCCACAGGCTCATGGTTGCTGGCTATCAACATGTTCCTCGCGTGAAGGGGAGGCCATCCCTGGTTGGCCGGCAGCTATGTTGTCTTCATTGTTGCAGATGCCTTCAAGCTGGAATGCGTCAAAGGGTGGCAGTGGGCGCAATAGCTGGCGGTGAGTGCCCATGGTACAGGAAGTCAATGTGTCTTTGCGACTCTCGTTTAGGCTGAAATAATATGGAATTTCGATTAACACGATAACACGACTACGGGTGACATCAAAATTCTGCGAAGCGATCAGGGGATTTGGGCGAGACCTTGGAATCAAGGCTCCGACTAGCCGGGGGACTCAGTGCGTGCCTGGAGCGGCGACGGGCGGGTGGGTTACCCCAGTGTCGACTGATCCAGATAGCGCCGCTGATTCTAATCTTCGCCGGCTGTCCTGCGTTTTGGCGAAGCTTGGGATGGGTGGGCGGGTGTTTTAAACGTGTTGACTCGAGGTTACCTCGAGGTGATGGTGCGGAGGAAAGCGGAAAACTGCCGCACCACGTGCCGTCGCAAAGACAATGATCAATCTGATTGTTCGTGCCTCCCTCTCTCTTGATCAGCACGTTGCGAATACAAGTCCTTGGGAGGCGACAGGGGACGAATGAACCAGAACGGAGCACCAGGTAGCCACCTGCTTGTGGCAAACCTTTCCCTGGGCTAGATACCTGTGTAAAACTATACAATGCTCGAGGTGATGCCCAGAGCGGCTGCAAAAATGGCAAGACGATGATGAGGGGTTATCAGGGAGCTGTGAAAGAGGAGAGGGTGGGAGGGTGGCGAGTATTAACTTGACAATGTCCTGTAGCTGCTGGGGAAGGGTACTGGGCGCGTTGGACGTGTTTTTCGCATTTTCCAGGCTTGGCAGAGGCGGTGGATGGCTGTGGGACTGAACTATAAACCTAATAAGATCCTCTAAAGGCGCTGGCACCGTGCGGACAAGGGGCGGAGGGGCAGAAGTCCGGAGCAATGTTCTGGGCAGTCTGGATGCCTCTGGTGCCATTCCCTGTGCTGAAACGTTGGGCCGCGAGTTTGAAATCCTGTTCCTTACGTCTAGGGGGTCCTGTTGCTGCGTTCGCGACATCTCCGGTGGCACGGGCGATGCTGCAGCATAGTGCAGCGCTCTGGACGGTCTGGACGGTTCCGGCGTGTTTTCCGGGGTGCGCGGGCTAAACGGCGGGTAGGAGGATGTCGGAGGAATGCTCTGAAGGTCTCTACAGGCGGCGGGGTGGTCTGGGGCAAAGACGGCTGGGAAACACGTAGGGATGGCTGCTGGACGTGTTTGGGCGCTTTGGACGATTTTTCCAGGGCAGACAAGCGAGGCGACGGTGCAGGGGACGGAAGGGACGATGCTTGAACGTTTACTGATAGCGCTAGCGCGGGCTGAGGTGGAAACGGAATGGGGGAAGGCTGAAACTGTTGGTGGACACTGCTGGGCGCCACCAATCCCAATGTCTGCGTTCTTAGAGGCGGGAAATGCGGAGGCGAAGCTAAAATAGGCGAAATGGATACGGACTGGTGGTTTCCAACTGATACTGCCGACTTTTCTGCTAAAAACAACTTCTCAACCTCCTGTGTTGCTTCTGAGGCTGAAAAACACGATTTTTCTGGCACTAGCAAGACGACAGGTGAGACGGTGTGGGGATGGTCTGAAACTTCTGTTTTCCGTGGTGTTTCTGCGGTAGTATGCTGGCTCGAGTGTGATAGAGGAGGGGGAGGGGAAGGGGAGAGGAAAGGGGAGGGATGGGGGGAGGATGGGCTGGAGATGACGTGCTGGCACAGGCTGAGATGAATTTCGATACCTCTAGACTGTGTGCGATGACGAGCGCAGCGCTGTAGGCCTTGTCAATACTATAGGAGCTATGAGGAGCCCCATAAGAAGGTTCAAAGAGCTCATTTTGCCTATTCCGTGAGGTGGCCATGAGCGACAAGGGATGCGGCGGCAGGGTAGAAGGATCAGTAATACTCCCCAACGTGGGTGTGGATCCGCGTTGCTTGGCATGATATGATTCCTATGAGGTCGGTGATGGAATAACGAGGCCGCGGATTTGCTCCAGGGTAGAGGGCGAGGACGGCTGAGACAAAGTCATCATATGAGGAGGGGGTGATCTGAATGCCTTGATGGGCATTGGTGGGGACAATCAATCAAAGAGGAAAGCAGGTGCCTGGAGTGGGTGGGTGTCAGAACAACTAGCAACAGGCAGCGCCATTGCCAGCCCTCACATGGCTTCAAAATACAGTCAGGAGCTGTCCATTGTGAGGACTAATACCCAACCGTAGTCTGAAGGCCATGTTCGGGGTGTGCAGCTGGCAATAAAAGGACTCACAGTCTGATCAACCCCCTAGTCCATATAACATTTGGCCTGTACAAATAAGTTGCGCGAACCGTTGAGCTGTTCCCGCGAAGTTGTGCTTTGTTCAGAGAGCATGCAGAATGTTTGTGAGTCAAGATGAAGCAAGACGGAGCAAGACAGCAAGACAAAGCGAGGCGACGGTGGGTCACGCTACCTGCAAACCCATGCAAACAGGTACAAGTTCAATGTGGGTACGCCGGGGGTTTTACCTGTGGTACTGTATCCATGCATACCCGTACATGATACCCACACAAGTACCGGCAAGCTACCTAGCATGCTTATTGTTAGGCAGGGAGATGGGTTGTAATTATTAGAAAGCAAATTCATTGACATGGTGATCGGAGAATTTACTAATATAGAATGCTTGAAAGGCTTCAAGGGAATCGGTATGCAAAAACTGAGTAGGGATAAACTCATCACCGTATACTGCAATAAGATGAGCCCCTCGCATCACACGATCCAGGTGGACTAAAGACATCTCCCGTCGGCCATTGGCATCCTTTTTGGGTTTCACGATCCACATCCCTGTATCTGCGCACCGTTCACCATCAACAGGCATGAACCAACGCACTAGCGCGCAAGGGTATTTGATCCCACGGAAATCAAAGGAACAGAAAAGGGCTACTTGCGCAATATCCATGCCTTGCATCCCGGGCTGTGTGGAGTTATTGTTTGTAAATAGGCAGTCACGACGGGATGGACCATTACGCCATGATGGGACAGAGCGGATAAGTTGTCGGTGCATCCCACCAACACCTGAGTAGTCACTTGGAGAATAATAGGTTGCAATTGCTGAGTGAAAGACTGAAATACGCAAGCGGAGGATTGGGTGGAGCCCAATTTGTGCTGTTTCAGTGCGAGGACCAGGATAGAGTTGATTGAGCAGAAAATGTTGGATGTGGAGGGGTAGATTTGGTTCGTCAATTTGTTTTGACAGGGCTTCAACAAATGGGGGGTAATTCCGAGCTAATGTAATGAGGGGACGGCAGATATTAGCTGTGGCCAGACGTGAAGTTGAGAATATACCTGAACTTCGGCCAAGTGTTACAGTTGTTGCAGTGCGCGGCCCCTCAGCTGCATCCTCACCATTAACTTCAAGTAGATCTACAACTGCTGGTGCTGGTGCTGGTAATGGATTAGGTGGTGGCATCAATTTGACATGGGGCGCAACACAGGGACCGTTGAGCATTCCACGGGCGGAAAAGTTAACGGTGGCAGCAGCGAGTTTGTCAAGGCGTTGGTTTACGGTTAGCATTTGTCCTAGGGGTTCAAAGCGATTGGAACGACGCCACGGTTCTTTAACAGCTTTGATGTGCTTTGATTCGGTGATGGAGGAGCAAAGCCCATTTGGAGCACCATACATTCGGATGAGTAGCGGGTAGTGTTTTAGTGAGTGTTGCCGTGGAAGTGAGAACCCATTAAGCCGAACTCCAGCTTCCTCAAAGATGAGCCGCTCATGATGGAATCTGGCGAGTGCGGCATCCATCTCGGTGAGTGTTGTCTCATTAATGATGCTGCGGCGGGCAAGGTAGCAGAAGTCCATGAAGGCCGTGAATGTGCGGACCATCTGTGGGGGGACATGACCAGAGATTGCTGGAAGGTACACCTATATGGCATGGATATTAGCTAATTACGGAATCAGGATGCAAAACTTGCCTTCATCAATGCTTTTGAGTCATCTCCAGTCCACTGGCTGAACCCACGACCTTGGGGAAACCGGCGTAGTCCTGGAAATATGGGAACTGCAGCAATGCTAGGGAGAATGAACAACGGAAGTCAGGACTAATGAAATAATTTACCGCCGATCGATATCAGCCATAATAGCAGCCGCGCGGGGCGTACCATGGACAATGGTTAGATATTCAGTAACCCATGCAACCAGGTGGTCCTTGAATGTTCCTTTAATGACTTGATGGAGTAGGTCAGGAGCCAGTGTAGCCGGCGAGCCGGCCACAGGACAGAGCGGACTCGGGGAAGGCAGTGACAGTGACCACGTGATAGACAGCGAACCACATGTAGAGTCGGAATCACAGTAGACACGGAATTATCATCACACTGCGCTTTTGCCGTGTTCAGCGTGTCTCGGCGGATCTGCCGTCTCCATCTGGTGACAACAGAGCGATCCGTATCCAACACGGAAGCGATAGCAAGGGAACTGGAAAAGAACTGGACGCTACACTAAACCAACCATCAGGCTGGGACAAACTGGCGCCGCGTCGCAAATCAACCACCTCAAGGGACTCGCAGGGCAGATTCGTACCAGCGACAGTACCAAGTACACCCACATCAACGACATCATCAGCTCCATCACTCAGCATACTCAACACAAGCGTGCTAAACACACCATTTGGCAGCCCAAGGGACACCATCAGCCTGAATTCCCCGATAACCTCACCAGATCCGACACACGAAGGCCAAGACTCCATCTTCCCAGATAGTTCGCAGACATACGGACAGATTGACGACGACATGTCCAGGGCGCCGAAACCATTTTGGGGGGACGATGAACATGACGAGGGTGAACCACAGGATTTCATAAACGCAATTGAGTACAGTTTCTTTGGGAGAACGCTTGGGGATGGTGAAAAAACACGACAGTTCCAACTCTGTTTGAAATCAAACGGCACAGCAAAACTATGGTTCGACGCTCTCGAACCAGAGGAACACGATACATGGAGCCATTTGCAACAAGCCTTTTCGAGACGATGGCCCGTCACTATAGTCGTACCAAAAACCAAAGTGGAGAGGATCGAAGACCTCACTAGCACCATAATAGCTGAGAGTGCGCTCGGAACCAAGGTGGTAGTCAAAGAGGTCGAAGAGCATGCTCATGTAGCCTGGGCAAACAAGGTCGAACGGCTAGCGAAGGCAGCCCAGGATAGCGGAGCCTTCCTACTCCCTGAAGTCATGGCGAAAATGCCGAAAGCACTGAAGAAAGCCGCAGGCGTAGACCACACCACCTGGGACGGGTTTTGCACAGCAGTACGCAGAGCATCGCTGGTCAGCATCAAGGAGGCCCAATCGGAGGAAAACGAGAGGAGGGCACTTGAGGCGAAGGTCGCAAGAATGGAGCGGGAACAAACACCTGGCCGCGGGATTCGTGACGTGTTGAGAGCGGCGAGTCTTGGGCAGTCAGCCGGAATTCCAAAACCATCAGGATCACCACCAATAATACCGTTTACCACAGTAGCAAGACCAGCACCCAATCCAACACGACAATTCCGGCCAGATACTGAGCGATTTGCCGACATTCGCAAACTTGCGCTCCCACACCACCCAGACACACCAGCAGGCCACGAGCTGTATAAGGCGCAACTCACGGCATGGGAAGCAAAACACGGGACCGCAGCACCCAACGAATTGAGGCCATACCCACTATCACCGGGAACGGCTCCAGCGGCCTCAGATGAGTGTTGGACCTGTGGCAGGGAAGGGCACCGTGGCGGTGGGCGATGCGACAACACACCACTACCAAATCCAGAGCAGAGGTGGAGATCCATAGCAACAATAATCCGTCGGAAGGCAGAGACAGTAGCCCAACCAGTCAGCCTCGTGATGGACCAATTCGAATCACACGCACATCAACTCGAGGACCACGACATCATAGCCCTTGCAGCATATTTCAACGACTTAGCCATGAACCGGGGAAAAGCGGAAGGGTTGTCAACGAGCTGAGCAAACAGTTGATGACCCTCAGAACCACCCCAAACATGGACCATGCGGTCCCTAGGCAAAGGGAGATATTACCTAGGGACAAGAATAACAAACCCCACGCGAATGCCACCCGAGTTCAGACCCAACAACCACACACCATGATCCAAGCCGTCGGAATTTTAGATATTGATACAGAAATGTACCCAGTACCAGAAAATACATGCATTGTTGACTTGTATGCCGTGGACATCATAGAAAAAAAGAACAGTTTACCATTCGTGCATGGAGTGGAGTTGAAAGGACCCAAAGGCGAAGTGGTCAGGATACGGAGCGTGTTCGACGATGGGGCAATGGTCAATGCAATTGACCTAAAATTGTACAACACCGTCAAAGACCGGCTGGCAACATTGGGACCATCATCCAAGGTGCTCAGGATGGCTGATGGCCGATTGGTCGTATCGGCAGGGACATGGGAAGGGGAGATGACAGTGGCTGGGGTGGAAGGTGCCGGGCAGTTCGAAATCTTTGATAGTGGAGGTGCATGGGGGTTGCTATTTGGGAAACCATTGCTCCGTGCATTCAAGGCCCAACACTACTACGAGAATGACACCATCATTATTCCATCCACGACGGCCAGCACAGAGGTCACCCTAACCAACCAATACCACATCCTTCCCGCAACCCACCTTGCCGGCTCACTTGTTGGACTAACAACAGATATCAAACAGCGCAAAGAAACATGGGGGGATCAGCAGATATCCCCCGTTAGGCGAGTACCCCACAGAATAGAAAATAAACGTGATAACCCAAACACATACACAGCTAAGCTCAAAGAGAGTGAGAAGGCGGTTGATGAGGGGTGCGAGAAGGAGGACAACATGGAGGGCAGAACAAGTCGGACACATTATGGCAAGGGGGAAACCCTGGGGCCAATGCGCACAAACTCTATGGGGGATTCGCACTCCCCCTCGAGGGAAGTCCAACAACAGGCCTATATCCATGAAATAACAAGCGCAACTGACCAATCAAATCCAGAGGTTACGGAGAATGTATGGGTGATTGATCACGACAGCAGAGAGCTAGATAGTACCGACGAGGGTGTAGAACAGCCAGTTATACCATCAAATCTCCCACCATCAACCTTGACCCGAAAAACCGCCCCCTTCAGCAAGGAGCGTGTGGACGCAGTCATGGCGGAAATAACAATTGGTCCAGACATCAAAGGAGAGGAGAGAGAAGCAGTCGTGAAACTACTACGTGAACATGCCGACTGCTTTGCATTATCACTCAGCGAAGTTATACCTGTCGAAGGAGCAATCCACAAACTCAACATACCAGAGGATGCGAAATTCAACACACGGATGGGACAACGACGCTTCACCCCACCACAGAAGGAATACTATAACGGCGTACTGGATAAAATGCTGGAAGCAGGCATCGTCAAACCTATAGATCATAAGGACGTCAAATGCTGTGGAGCAACCACCCTGGCAATGAAAACCCACCAAGGCGAAGGACTCACGATAGAGGAGCTACAGCACCGTGTGAATGACGAATGTATAGCCGCAGGGATCCCAGATGCATACGAAAACCTCCCTCCTAGGCCTGAGTCCAGAGAACTGTCGAACAAGGTAGAAGGCCAGACAAAATGGCGTGTATGCCAGGACTTTGCAAACCTCAATAAAGTTACAAAAGTGCCACCAATGAACCAGGGCGATATACGCGCAAAGCAGCAGCGCCTCAGTGGGCACCAATACTTGTGCGTCTTCGATTTGGCAGCAGGATTCTACGCATGCTCGATAGCAGAAGAAGATCAACCATATGTCTGCTTCTATGTGGAAGGGCGAGGCTACTTCAGATACGTGAGGATGCCATTCGGACTTACTGGGGCACCATCTACCTTTGGACAAATGACGGCAGACAAACTGGGGATCTGGTGGGAACATTAATCGAGCTCTTCGTTGATGATGGAGGACTCGCAGGGGACTCATTTGCGGAAACCTACAGCAAACTAAAAACACTGTTGACGAGAGTCAGAGAAACGGGCCTATCCTTGTCCGCAGCAAAATCAAGCTTCTTTGTAACAGAAGCAGTATTTGCAGGCGCAAGAGTTGGACCATCAGGCATAAAACCAGACCTAACGAAGCTCACTGCATTAGCAGACTGGAAAACCCCTACGACGCTACAAAACCTAGCAGCATTCACTGGACTTACAGGCTATTTCCGATCCCTTGTGAAGGGCTATGCCACCATCGCCCAACCGCTAACAGACCTGTTGAGAAAGTTGGAAATGCCAAAAGGCAAAGGGAAACATGCGTACCGTAAAGCCATGAAGGATTTCAAGCTCGATGGACTATGGGGACCGACACAAAATAAATCGTTCCTAGCACTGAAGGTTGCACTTACGAATGAACCAGTCCTAAAAGGCCCCAAGTTCGACGGAACCCCATTCATAGTCACAACGGATGGGTGTAAGTATGGATTTGCCGGAATGTTATCCCAGCGACACACAACTATCCTACCAAATGGAAAGGAGGTCACCCACGTCCACCCAATAGCCTTCACGGGGAAGCGAACATCACCAACAGAGGAAAAATATAAACCATACTTGCTGGAGTTCGGAGCGCTGAAAGATACACTGGACAGACTTTCGGACATCATATGGGGCTTCCCAGTTGAGATCGAAACGGATTGCCAAGCGCTGAGGGACCATCTCCTGAGCGACAAACTAAATTCAACCCATGCTCGCTGGAGAGATGGGGTCCTTGCCCACCAGATCGTGGACGTGCGACACCGGCCCGGGCGGCTCAACCCAGTAGCGGATGGACTAAGTCGGAAGTACATAAATACCCCAGTAGAGGACAACGATGGACACACCTGGACAGTAAGCGAGGACTGGGAGGTACGAACAGGCCTCCAAAACGACATATTCCAAGTAAATGTGGCCCCGATAAATGACCTAGAAACCCTAAAGGAACGATTTGTCAACGAACCAATCTTTCGGGGAATCATTGAAGCGATTGGGGAGCTGGACCACGGGAAGAGCTTGAGAGAAAAGAAAAGAGCAAGACATAGGGCAGAAGGGTACATGGTCGAGGGCGCGAAGTGTGGAAGGTGGGAGGTGCAAAGTCAGTGAGGGCGAGAGCGCGGGTAGAGTGCATTACAAAGATGGAAGCCGAGGCAATGGCATCAAAAATTCACGCGGAGAACGGTCATTTCCACAGAGACAACATCAAGATCAAGATGTTAGACCTAATAGCAAGCCCCAAGTTGGATCAATCAATCGTGAAAGCGATAATGACGTGCGGCAAATGCAAATGCTTCGGACCAACACACCTACATGCACTCATGGAACCCATCACACGCAGACACCCATTCGAACTGATGGTAACCGATACCTTAACCATGCCAAAAGGAAAAGGGGGATTCAACAAAATATCCCTCTATGTCGACGTATATTCGCAGCACGTCTGGGCAACTAAGCTCAAAAACGCGCCAACAGCCAAGTCAACATGCAAGTCATTCGGCAACATATGCAACACATACACACCTCCGGAAACACTGATGGCGGACGGAGGACCCGAGTTCAAAAACAAAGAATTAAAAGAGCTGTGTAATGCGAGAGGCACGGACTTGAGGGTGGTACCAGCATATTCACCGTGGGTGAATGGCCTGGTGGAAGGAATGAATAGCAAGCTCCTCGGAAGATTGAAGCGGTTATGCGCACCGGATTTAGGCGGCAACGACGAAGACACCGGAACCTCGGAGGACATGCCCAGCGAGTGGCCCGAACATCTGGACGAAGCGATCAATGCACTCAATACCAGGATATTACCCAACCTAGGATTCTCCCCAGTCGAATTGCTGCTTGGACTAGTTGTGAACACCCTGCGGACAGCAGCTGATGATGCAACCAAAGAGCCGGACAGGGCAGACGTGCAACTCCAAATGGCCTACGTAGATCAACAACGCATGGACGGATACTCCCAGATTGTCGACCATGCGGAAAAACGAAAGCTTGCATTCGACAAGAAGGTCAACAGGAGAGAGCCGAAAGAAGTGATATTCAAGACCGGTAACCTAGTACAGGTCTATCGTAACGATCTCGACTTCACACACACAGCAGCTCGGAAAATGGTCCCTAAATGGTCAGCACCAAGACGAATATCCAGCCGAGACAGGAACTCCTACAAAATAGAGACACTGGAGGGATTGCCAATAGCAGGGCGATTTAGCTCCAGACGGCTGAGACGATTCATACCATGTAACGGAACTCACTTGAAAGAGGCACAAGAAGCGCTAGAGGAAGCGCTAGGGGAATGGGACGAGGAAGCGGACATGGTGGAAGAAGAGGAAAGGGACGGGGGGATACAGGCTGAGGGAGCAACGAGGACGTCGCTGCACGGGGGGGGGGAACATGTAGCCGGCGAGCCGGCCACAGGACAGAGCGGACTCGGGGAAGGCAGTGACAGTGACCACGTGATAGACAGCGAACCACATGTAGAGTCGGAATCACAGTAGACACGGAATTATCATCACACTGCGCTTTTGCCGTGTTCAGTGTGTCTCGGCGGATCTGCCGTCTCCACCAGGAGCTCATGAATATCAGCCCGTGGAAAGAATGCGGTGAATGGCTGCAGACATGCCTGTAAGGTTTCGAAATACAAGGTTGAAGGCAGATTGACAAACCATGATGCCGGAAACCACACCGTATCGATCCCAAATAACTTTCTCCTCTAAGTTACCCATGAGTAAAGTTGTGTGTTCATGAGAGCGCTGTCTTGCATCAGCATCAAGATTATCGCGTGGGGCAAGACATCTGTTTAAATAGGGTAAGCAACTGAGGAATTATGCGTCCGGTATCACCCACCGGGGACACCAGCCTTGTACGGTGCATGCAAGCAAGACCTGTTCTGGGTAGTCAGCAATGTATGGTCCAATACCGTATATAACCCTCCGATAGTGTCCATCAGGGCAACGTGTAACCTCCGGGATGGTCATTCCTTGACGAAGAGGCTCCAATATTGTGCGTAGTGATGTATGGAATAGGTCACGGCGGAACGTGCGGAATCGAGGGTCATTGGTGTATTGCCTGTCCACTTGAGAAATGTAGGTCAGGCTCTGACGTTGCAATTTTGCAAACAAGACTCACTTTTAGCTACAGAGAGAAAGCCAATAATTGAAACGGCATTCCGGTGAGCTCGCCGTACATTGTTGTGAACATTTCCAAGCGAAGCATAGAGGGGGTAATAGTCATTCTGGCCTGTTGCAACTGAGACAGTTGTTTTGTCGCTACCGAGGATTATAGGCACAAAGGTACCACCGTGTGTTGCAGGATCTTCAGCAATTTTGTCTGCTTGTTGCCAAGCCCAGTTGCCGGACATGAGGTTTGACCAGGTGCGTTGTCCCCCAGGTTCAAAATCTTGCAGAGGCGCATAGTCGATTTCATTTTTAAAATCTGGGTTATTGAGCTGGTTGCGTATAACCATTCGGGGGTCACGATACCAAATTTCATAGCCAGTCGTCATCCATGGTGGTACTTTATCTGCAGGTAGAGGTCCAGAATATGTTATGTCAAAGTGTCGCCATGGTATATCACCAACCGCGATATTATCAATTGTTTGATACAGGTCAGAATGGTTCACAAAAGGGGGATTCAAATCCTCAGGAAGTGATGCGGCCCAAAGGTCAAGAAGAGTATTGATTTGCATTCCTGGCATTTGATTCCGCCGATAAAGAAAGTCAGCAATTTCAAATTGGGCACGGTGATATGCAAAGAGGCTTGTGGCCAAAACAAACCACAAAAACCAACTAAGTAAACAACACCTAGATAAGATGTTGAGTGAGCGAGTGTTTTAGATTAACAACAAACAAAGCCTCCTAAGGACTCTAGAAGAGTTCTCAAAGACTGCGCGGGGACCCGCTTTGGATGCGACCTCGACGCGTACGACGCGCGAGAGGGGAGATGAACGAATGGAATGGACGCGAGGGCGTCCGGGAACTGGGAACTTAGCGTAGAATGAGTGCGACGCGAGTCGCGCTCCCAAATCTTCGGGCGCGGTGCGACGCGAGACGGCGTACACCAATACGCAAGACTTCTTTGACTGCGATCGGGCGACTTGGTCACAGACCGACTACGTGAATGCGAATGAACGTGGAGGAGTGCGACGTGCGACTCCTGTAGGGAACGTGGATAGTCTACTCTGAGACTGCGAAACTGAGCTATGAACTCTGAGGGGGAAACTCTGCTAGATTCTCTCTGTGGAAAGCGAAGTATGTACATGGCCTATATACTGTGGGCGAGTCGCGGCGTATGTAAGGGTCTATGTACGATGCGATGGACCGCCGATCATGTCCTGAGTCCGGTAATCTAAAGTGAAATAAGAGAATATGCAACAAACCCGGCGCGATCGCGCGTCCGCGTCTTGCTCGGGTCACCTAATGGGCACGTTGTCGAGGTGTCTGGGCCTCATGGAGGCTCTCGCGGTGATGTTGGTACGTGTCGCAGTCGGTGTGGGTCGAGGCGCATTAGGGTCTCTTGTTAGGAAGTACTGAGTGCGCGCGGAGCCGTGTTGAGGCGCGATCCCGTATGTGCTGAGCTGTGAGAGGGTCCTATACGAGTGCGACGGCCTCGCATCGTATATATGGGGTGCGGCGAGCTGATCCTGTCCGTTATCATGGTGTTGATGCGGTCCGAGGCCGTTGTGTGGGCTTGTGGGTGCGCGCGTCGAGCCTGGCGAGTCGCGCTGATCTTATCTTGGTGCGAGATGTGACCTACGAACCCATAAGCGCGCGGCGCGCTTATCAACGGTCACTAAACGGATCCCATGATGAGGGGAGAGTTGCATCAGTATTCAGGGGAGCAGTCCCATCAGGGAGGTCTCTTCCATCAAGATCGCATGGAGTACCTAGGAAATAATGGTAAGTCCCATTTCAAAACATATTGGAACAACTACGCACCATCAAGAACCGGGTGGTGCAATGTTCGCATGCCATGATTTCCATGATTGTCATCTCCATCATGGTCATGATTGCCATCGTTGGCTTGGTCTTCACCTGAGTGGTTGCCATCATTCAGGGATTTGGACCGCTGGCCTCTGGGTGCGTGTGTGATGTTGACGTGCCGATTCCTTCCACCGGATGAGGTAAATCCTTGGCGACATATTGCGGCCGTGCCACCACAAGTGTACATGCGTGGCTGATGGTGTTGAGCCTTGCGTGGCATTGCAATTGCTTGAGAGAGCCAAGCAGGCGCGGGACCCTGGTCTGAGGTGGTTCGAGCTGTGTTGCTCCTGAAGAAGGCCGAAGTGGGAAACGCGTGAATAAAACCTGTTATACATCAGTATGCAATAGCAAAAAGCTCAGTGAGGAAGCATATACCAAAAATCAGTAAAAGCCCACAAAGAAACCTTTTGAGATACATTATAGTAGGTGGACCTTGGTAAATGGATATTTAATGCTGTGTATATGATAACCTAGCACGATACTTACCTGTAAATGCTCAGCGGACTTCAAATATCCTGTTCTCCCATTTACTCCCACTTACTTTTTTTCATAACCAAACAATGTCTCAACGAGTTACACGCGCAACGAATAAGGATAAGCATCCAGGTTTACCTGATGTTGATGAGTTAACGCTTATTCGACCAGTACCTAAACGACGACGCACCAAACTTGAAGTTGCAGCAGACAACGCCGCTAGTGCTCAGAAGAAACAAGAGGAGCTCAAGGCCAAAGAGGCAGCAGTTGCAGATGAGCTTGCAGGACTGCAAACGATAGCAGCCTATGAAGCAAAAATGTTGGAGGATGACGGCATGTCAGCCTCCCGCCCAAGGAATAAAAAAATCACTAAAGTCAGCCGACTGCAAGGAGGCGAAGGTCTGTTAAGTACTCACCTCGCTTTGATTCTTGATGACTTATTAGCAGTACCTGCCAGACACAGATGATTTTGACGATGTGTCCTCCGGTTATATTGAATGGGAAATCGCTCAAAAGGGTAAGTACACAATACATTCTACTATAATTTTGACAAACCTTGATGGGACAGCAGAAAAAGCTGCGCGTGATTTTGAGGATTGGGAGGAGGCCATGCTTGATCTTGAGACAGGAGCCAAGCAGGACGACTACACACCAAAAATTAGCGCACTTACTGATGAGGATGAACACGCACCTGAAATTGACGAGCTGGAGGAAGATGAGCCTGTCATGAGCAACAGAAAGGGAAAGGTTCAAACAAGGCCCAGGCTCACGATCAAGGGACCACAAGCAATTATGCCAGAAGTTGATGAAGGTGGATACGCACCTGAGGCCAATGCATCAGAGGAAGACGAGCCTGAGGAAGATGAGTCTGAGGAAGATGAGCCTATCATGAGCAAAGGAATGGGGAAGACTCAAGGAAAGTTTGCTGAGGTGTCGAGCGTCCAGGCAGGTAAACGCAAGGCAGATGACATGCCGGCGCCAAAGAAGTTTGTCGCTATTATGTTTTGATGCTGTTGTAATCCACACTCATGCCTCTCTGCAAGCACAAAGAAAGCAAAGCCAGCACAACTGTCTGGCCTCATTCCTGGTTGGACCAGCTCAGCACCCACAAAATCCAGGGTATCATCTAAAACCTCCTCCGCTGTGGTCGCGGACGATGAAGGACAGCCTCCACTCTCACAACCTGGGCTACGCCACAAGGTCCCTACCGCACCCCTCCCACGGGACACACTCAAGCCACTGGACGATCCACACACCAACCGTATCAAGTTTGGTGGCTACATCAACAGTGATGAAGAAGATCTCAACGAGACCATGGCTACCACTGCTAAGGCCTTCAATGCTGGCAAACTGTGGGGATTGGGAAGGCCTGATCAGCTTGCCGTTTGTCAATTCTAACCAAACCCTCCTGAGCTCCACTAATTTATTCTAGTCTCGTGTAAGTGTAAACCATCCCCCTGTGGGTGGTGTTGCCTTGTCAAGCTGCACCCCCAGGGCACCATCCAGACGTGCGGGTACATCCACTGCATCCACTGCACCAGGCGAGAAAATCCCGGTGAGATTCAGCAATGCCCACTTGCCAGATGGATGCCTCCTCCGCTGGCAGAAGGTGTTATTGGCAGTGGATGAAGTAGATGGGAGATTAAATAGATATTATTAGAAATGTATAATGAGTAGTGATAATGAGAGACAATCTACGAATGTAAAAGACTGGACGCGATTACATAATCAGTAAAGCGCAAATAATCCTAAGTCAAATACTGTAGGTGAGCTTGTATCTCAACACTTCCCCTCAAGCGAGATGGAGGTATTTGAGCTTGTAAGTAGGTAAAGTATACCTGATATAATAAAAGAATGTATTGCTGAATCATCTTGATATGAGCAAAACGAGTGTGAATAATTGTTGAAGTCGAAATGTCCCGATTTGGACGTTTGACTGCTGACCGATCGATTATTGGTTCCTCTTGGACGCTTCCTCGAGGTTCAACATCGTTGACCATACTGGATAGGTGAGTCGGTACTCCTAGATGGCTTGCTAATTCTTCATCTTCCCTAGGTATGCCTTGCCAGTTTCGAGACTTGATCTCTTGGAGGGCTGGTGCCATTCCCCCTGGTTCTGAAGGTGAGGTATCGCTTGCTGACTTTCTGTAGGTTCCTGGAGGCCTCTTGCCATGAAAGACGTGACGGATAGGTGATTCTAGGTCGCTTCGGGGATCGCTTTGATAGTCCTTTGAGCTGGGAGGATCTGGTGGAGATCTGGGAAGGTTGATATTTGGGCTGGACGAAGGTGAGTCCATTGCGAGACCGTTTTTCATCCGTTTTGGCTGATTGTTAGCGCGTTCGGAAGCGGTCCTATAGGGCTTCAATTCGCGCCTATTCACGTCCGGCGATTCGTCCGAACGGATTTCGGTCTTTTGCCTGGTGGTCTGGACGAAGTATGTCCGTTCCGCAATCGTTTTCCGGCGGTTTTCCCTGATCGCTAGACCGTTCGATAGCGGTTCCAAAGGGCTCTAAATCGCGCCTATTCACGTCCGGCGGTTCGTCCGAACGGATCTTGGTGGCCTGGCTGAGTGGTTTGGACGAAGGTGCGTCCATTCCGCAGCCATTTTCCGGCGGTTTTGGCTGATTCTTGGACCGTTCGAAAGCGGTTCTCGAGGCCTTCAAACTGCCTATTAGCGCGCGGCGATTCGATGGTCTCATTTTCGGTGGCTGGCCTGGGGGTATTGGAGATGTTGGGCATTCTCTTCCCCTCGATCTGGATGGTTCGAGCTTCTGGGAGGTTATTCCTATCAAGGTAGGTGTTCCCTTCGACCGTTACTGATCGCTTTTCTGGCCTACAGCTCCTGTTATCCGCAGAATCTCCATCAAAACCTGTATTATGGCCTTCGGCCGTTTCTGGTTCGCTTTTCTGAGATCCGGGGCATTGATACTGTATTGTATATTCTTGTTCTTCAATAAAATTTGGTTCGTCCTCTTTATCTGCTGTGATTTCCGACGGATTCGCGTTTTTCGACGACGCTTCGCATGCATTCGACATTTCAAGACGGATTTCCAACGGTTTATTAGCAAGATTGACGCAATATGAGTTTCGACTCTCGGGGATTCGATCGACGGTGCGCGGCGAGGGTCCTGGAGTGGATTGGGCAGGGGTTTCTTCACGGGGGTATGAGGTCTTTGCGCGAGCTACGTCTTTGCTGGTATCACTCGAGGTGGCAGCGTTCGTGCTCGTCGTCTTCTCTTCCTGTGGTTCCTGACCATTTCCTTCTCCTCCTCTCCTATAGCATTTGGCGTCGCGAGCATGCCCCGCGCTCGAGCGCGATTCCTCACTCTTTTCCTTCAGCTTCTCCTCGGATTCTTCCCCTCCTTTCTCAGCAATTACCATCGCGTTTTCGACGCGTTTTTCGGCATGCATTCGGATGGATCGCAAGGTGGCCACAAAGGTTTCTTCATCCTCGAAAAGACTGATGAGTTTTATCCAGAGCTCGCGGAGGTTTCTTCTTTGTATATTCGAAGAAAGGTATATTGGCTGATCGTTTGATAGATAACTTCTCGAACCGTTGCCTCCTGTTGCACGAAAATGTCGATTTTCGCATCATGCTCTTTGATTTCTTTTCTGGTGAGCGGTTTCGTGGGTTCTTCTTCAGTGAACCACTTCCCATCTACCTCGCGAAGCTCCTCTGGCTTCGGCGCGGTTCCGTACAGGTGTCGTTCGAGTCCTTCGTGAGTCAAGAGATTTATTACCCTTTCCTTATAGGTGACCCAATTCGAACCAGAGTCTTCAAGATTCGGGACTTCGAGATTCGACATTGTAGGTTGCCCAGGGCCCATAACCTATTGGCAGTGGATGAAGTAGATGGGAGATTAAATAGATATTATTAGAAATGTATAATGAGTAGTGATAATGAGAGACAATCTACGAATGTAAAAGACTGGACGCGATTACATAATCAGTAAAGCGCAAATAATCCTAAGTCAAATACTGTAGGTGAGCTTGTATCTCAACAGGTGTATCTCCCGAGATGGCTCCAACACATGGGCACTAGCCAATCGCCCTGGTCGACAAATATAAACAATGCACAGGAGTTATGGGATGTTGTCTTTCCTGCCATCCCTCATGTCCTTCGGGTAACAGGGGAGGCGGTCTTCTTCATCGTGAGTCATTTAACTATGTTGTTGATTTCTAGTTTCACAGTGGGCCATTTCTAGCTCAAACAGTGAACTTATGAATGGCGAAATCAATTCACCGTCCATGCCGCCCAAGCTGTAGAAGCTTTCTGGGAATCTGACCCTGCCTATGGCCGTGCAAAGGGACGTAAGATCTATGTTGAATGGGCCCTCCCTGATGACCCAGAGGACCCAACCCCATTCACCTGGCTCAGTGTTGATGAGAGCGATCCGGAAAAACCAGTACGCTCCTTGCACCTTATGATAATTCAATACAATTACCACACCCCCAGATCTTTTCAGGGAATTTTTTGGCTCAGACGGTTCTCGCAACATTTGCACACCATCTCACACTCATTTCAACCGTTCATGCTAATGATTTAAGGCCTGGAAACCCAATTGGAGCTCTTGCAATGACGGCAACAGCAGTAAGCAGACTTACCTTCTTCAGTGTTTTATAATGAACCTGCTAACACTTGAGTAGATTGAGCGTGCCTTTATTGCTTGGGCAACTGGCGAATTTATTGCACATGGCGCGCGCGTGGACGCATTCTCCACACAATGGGCATCGACAACTGCATTCTACGTCACTGATCTCCTGGCTGTAACAGAAGGGGGATGGGGGCGGATTGCGGCAAGGGCCAATGAGGCCCTTGAGAAGCTGAATATGTCAAGGCAGGTAGAGGCTAGTGTACAATCTAACCCAAGAGTTGCTTCCCGCCGGAGCCAGGTTATCGATGCTGCAGACAGTGGCTAGTACTAGCATGTAGCTACTACTAGCGCCCAAATTCTAATTGATTTTCGGCCCTCTTATGAATGCTTTAAACGAACTTATACTTGTCTTGGGCTATCTGATATAAGATTGCTGAGACTTAAGTAAGATTATTACAACTTAAATAAGATTACTACAACTTATACAAGAGTGGCATGACCGAGCTAAGATGATTGTCTTACTTGTCTTATTTAAGAGGTACATGGCTTGGCCAAGACAGTTGTCTTGCTTGTCTTATTTAAGAGGTACATTGCTTAATTTAAGATGCCATCTTGCTGTCTTATTTGTCTTATTTAAGAGGTACATTGCTTAATTCAAGACGCCATCTTACTTGTCTTACCAGATCTTATTTAAGAGGTACATTGCTTAATTCAAGACGCTGTCTTACTTGTCTTACCAGATCTTATTTAAGAGGTACATTGCTTAATTCAAGACGCCGTCTTACTTGTCTTACCAGATCTTATTTAAGAGGTACATTGCTTAATCAAGACGGCTGTCTTGGGCCTTATTTAGTCTTGTATCCTTGCATAAGACAAAATAAGATGTATGTGATATTGCTGATGCACATGCTCTCCCTTGACAGATCACCGGCCACAGCGCGGTTTGCACATGGCACACAGGTAGCAGCCGCACATCTGCTCCCTCCCTCGGCGTGAGCACACAAGCGGAACCTCGCATGCAAGACCTTGCGAGCGAGACCCCGCACAAATGAGGTGGCAAACATGCATGAACACAACGACGGGCAAGCATTACTTGCTTCCCATCCCCCCACATGCCTCCACACCCCCACCAGAGCCTACACGCCCGCCTGCCAGCACGTGCCTCCACCCATTCGCTGATGCCCATGTGCCCATCCGCTGGCGCATCTCCACCCAGCTGCATGTCTATCTACTGGTGCATACCTCATACCTATACGTTCCGTGAATACAGTGCACATGACAAGCGGGTATGTTTTTTTTCATTGATATGCGCTTTTACATACCCGCCACCTCCATCTCTCGTAAATGAGAGAGTCGGGGGTGGAAAGCTCGCGCCCGCCTCACATGCATCCGCCACCCTTGCGGCATTGTTCGCCGCATCATTTGATGCGCGCAATAGCGTCGCAAGGCAAAACGAAGGCTGTGAACCGCGGTTCTCGCAGTTGCTGCAGGTTTGTGTGAGAACCGTGGTGAATCCATGCGGTTTCGTACCCGCACCCATTGCGGGTGCAGTGTTTGCGGGTGCGGGTGTGGTGGCTTCCCGTCACTGTGGTTTACCCATGCTCAACCCTATCCGGGTTTATTAGATACTATGACCTACTATAACATCTATAAAATACTATAGTCACTATAAAAATTGATATTGCGCCTATAATCCTCTATGATCCTCTATGATTCTCTACGACCTCTATGACAAATATTTGGTTTTGCTGATGTCACATCGACCTCCAGGCCCTGGGCTGGACACTTTGGGATTCTGCCAGCGGTATCGCGGAAATCGAGAGCACAGCATCAGGAAAAACCAACATTCCCAGTTATTACTAATTATCCAAAATTAGCCAAAATCCTTCTAATTGCCGCTAAGTCCAAATAATCCCATATAATCCAGTCATAATTAGGTTATAATTAGGTTATAATCAGCCACTGCAGGTCTGTTTGTCACCATCAACTAAAGGCTACTAAATTCTACCGAAATTACACATAATTATACATAATTTTCGGAATTTGCACTAATTAGCAATCATTTCTACTCGCCGCACTGCAGCCAGTGACCCATCAGTTAATGTTAAATTTTCCATGTAAACGAGCCCTCTGGCGTCGCGGCGCGCTACACTCTGTTGCAGCCTCAGCTAGGTAATAGTTCCTCAGTTCTACCACATACCATTCTCGCGCTACACATCGGCTGTGGCGCCCGAGCTCTGAATCTAAGTGCGCGCGCCAGCACACTAGCTGAGAAATCCTTGATTCCGGAGGGCGCAAGGGTGGTACTACGGAGTTAGACAACATTGAAGCATGCGGCACTCGGGCTTCGACCCGGGTTCGTGTGTTAGCACATTCACTGGGGAATCTTCAATTGGGGGGGGGGGGGGGCATGGGGAGCCTTGCGGTGTTAGGCATTGATGTCGAAGTATGTAGTTTACGCGTTGGCATATTCACTGAGAAATCCTCGATTCCGGGGGGTACAGGAGGTGAGATGGAGGTAGGCGATGTTTAAGCGGGAGCTGGCCTTTCTGGAGTTTTTGTGATTCCCCGGAGGATATTGACTGTGGGGTGGTCGAAGCGCATGTCAGCTTTGAGAAGGCTGTGACACTGACCAAGTTATCGTTAAGATTGGTTTGGGAATGGTTGACAGCGCGGCGAGTTTTTGAGATGCACTAGAGGATATCGATTGTGGGGTGGTCGAAGCTTGTATCAGCTTTGAAAGGGTTGTGACGCTGACTGGGTTATCATTGAGCTCGGTTCGGGAATAAGCATCGCAGAAGTTGACAGCGCGGCCTTTACAGCATGCTTCGAAGGTGCTAGCGTCGGTGCTGCATTAGTATTCACAGAAAGCGACTCAATACGGCGTGTGCGACGTACTAGATTATGTCCGTAGGCTCCCACGACCCTCCATCACTCCTATATCACGGCTGCTATCCATCTGTTACTTGCGGTGAGATCTGAGGATCGGGTTCAGGTGCTTGCGGTATGGATCCGATGTATTGTATACGACGTACCTGATAGTTCCACGTCGCGACCTACAGGGATAATGACATTGCGGGAATCCCCCAGGCATTACAGAAGTCTGGCAGACCCGTGAAAGCTATTCGTGCTCGTCTAAAGGGAAAAGGGGGTCGTCTGCGAGGCAACTTGATGGGAAAGCGTGTCGACTTTTCGGCACGTACTGTCATCGCTGGCAATCCTAATCTAGAGCTGGACGAAGTTGGAGTTCCACGGACGATTGCAATGAATTTAACCTTCCCTGAACAAGGTGAGCTATTTTCCCGTTTTCTTCAGAACGGGTTGTTAATGACATGCCAGTTACACCATACAATATCGCCTACCTTCAAGAGTTGGTAAGGAATGGTTCGACGGCTTACCCTGGTGCTAGATATCAGTGTTGGCAATGACATCATCAGGGAATCTACATATGTAAGATTATGCAAAATATTGCTAAATTGTCAATATTTCAAGGTGACCTTTAAATTATATATTATTATGCAAGATATTGCATAATTCTGTACATTTTGTGTAAGATTATGCAATACTAATAGGTGCCCTAGAGATATTGCACAATCTTGCAAGATTGTGCAATATCTCTAGGGCACCTATTAGTATTGCACAATATTGCAATAATAGTGCAAATTAGTGCAATATTGAAAGGTCATCTATCAATATTACACTAATATTGCAACATTATACAATATTGAAAGGTGACCTTTCAATATTGTATAATGTTGCAATATTAGTGTAATATCTGATCTGTCAGTATTGCAATATTATGCAACATTATGCAATATTGATAGACGACCTTTCAATATTGCATAATATTGCAACATTAGTGCAATATTAATAGGTGACCTTTCAATATTGTATAATGTTGCAACATTAGTGCAATATTGATAGATGACCTTTCAATATTGCATAATGTTGCAACATTAGTGCAATATTAATAGGTGACCTTTCAACATTGCATAATGTTGCAACATTCGTGTAATATCTGATCTGTCAGTATTGCAATATTATGCAACATTATGCAATATTGATAGACGACCTTTCAATATTGCATAATGTTGCAACATTAGTGCAATATTAATAGGTGACCTTTCAACATTGCATAATGTTGCAACATTCGTGTAATATCTGATCTGTCAGTATTGCAATATTATGCAACATTATGCAATATTGATAGACGACCTTTCAATATTGCATAATGTTGCAACATTAGTGCAATATTAATAGGTGACCTTTCAACATTGCATAATGTTGCAACATTCGTGTAATATCTGATCTGTCAGTATTGCAATATTATGCAACATTATGCAATATTGATAGACGACCTTTCAATATTGCATAATGTTGCAACATTAGTGCAATATTAATAGGTGACCTTTCAAAATTGCATAATGTTGCAACATTAGTGCAATATTGACAAGTAATCTTTCAGAATCATATAACATGATATTTTTCTTCTAGTAAATTACACGATACAAATGAGGATCAGTATGAGAGTTAACATAAAAATCTTTACATTCATAAAGAACATTACTACTTGCCCACTGAACAGGAGCTGCATGTCCAAACTTTGGAAACAAATGCACACTACGGAAAATATTAGCAAGAGGAATAATACTTGCAAGATATGAGCCATCTGGAAGAAAACAACGAGAAATTTTAAATAATTGGTGGTATGGATCAGGAGAAGTTGGAAATGCTGTAAACCATTCAACATAAACCAAATGTTTTGGAACAATTACCCCAGACTCAAAGAGCCTATTTAGCATATTCTTTGGAATTGAAAATACAACGCGAACTTGAGCAACTTGGTATGCTGAAATATAATAGAGTTAAAGGCTCTCAAAATAATCATTTAATTAAATAAACATACCCTTTATACCAGCTTCCTGACCCCCTCTACCACCATTAACAAGTACTGTATCAAACCGTGGGGGAATGTATCGATTTTGGAGATCCCTACGTGCTGGTGCCACATGGATAATATCAGCAGTTGTGGTCTTGCCTGTAAGTGGATCCTTGCGTAAAAACTTGATATTATGCCAGACAGGAACATGTTGAAAAGGGATCAGCAAGTGATATGCTTGATCCTCAAGTTGGCCACGGGTTAAATGTTGGTTGCCATGGTTAGTGAGTACAATAAAGCGGGCCAATGCAGCACGGAAATGGACTGCTCCATATTGCTTCTCAAGACGATCAATAGGAGCTGTGCGGACTGTTGGAAATTTTGTCATCTTTAAACTTCGCTCCATATCCAATCCTGGTGGTGTCCAATTTACTATTGGGGGAGCTGGGCATCCATCTAACCGCCATTGGATGTATTTATTATGCCGAGCCATTTTTTCCTTTCGCACAAGCCACAGTGTCATCTGAGAAAATTCATTTTTACGGTTGGTTGCACTGTATGCATCCTTGGCAAGGTCAATATGGAGTCGTTCAGTGTATTCAGTATTGAAATTATCTGTGGTTCCATAGAGTTTAATAGCCCGGGCATAATGCCTAGCAAAGTGGAGTTTTGTGATGTTGAAATTGGTACGGACACCAAGAGTGACAAATATGTGTTTATTGTCATGGAAACGCTGCAAGGACTTTTCCATTTCATCCAGAGTTTCATTTGTGTGGATAGGATAACGTGCAAAATATAAAAAGTCCAGAATTCCACGAAGTGAAGCAAGCAGTGGCCGATTTGAAACTCTATTTGGTAATGGGATATCGATTACCAGTGCAAGGAGGAATGCACATATCTGACTGTGCTCCTGGCCAGTAACACGAGACAATGAAGTAATCCCTTGGAAAAACAAGCGGATATTGTGATTTGGTGGGAGTCGACGACATCTTGCATCAATTTCTGCTGGATCATACACCTCCTGAATCCATTCAACCATGTGTTTGATAACACCTTGGTATAATTGATGCAAGACATCAGGAGTGATAGATCGATAGATATGAACATATGGCAAATTTTTCCAAAATGGCTCAAGCACAGGCTTGAGCCGCCCCATTTTACAATGCTCATAAAGGGGCCCAGGATCATCATCATACATATACAGGGCATTTAACAATGCCTGCATTGGCCGTAGTCCTTCTGGTTCAGTGATATCATCAAGATCATCATGTGAAACCGGACATTGGACACAATCACCAGTGGTCACACAAGCCACTAATACTTGCTCAGGATAATCACCAATGAAGCAAGCATGTAATGGATGGCAACGACGCACAAGCCCATCCCCACTGGCCATCTGAACCCCCACTTGTCCAGCTGACTCAAGAGGAGCAAGAATTTGCCCATACAAGCATGATATAGGTTTACCAAGCATCGACGACGTGATGCAAGATTTTTAATATGAGAAAGTCGTGATGTTGGCAAATAACCAACCAGGACATAGGCACGAGAGGATGGCCGGCGCCGAATTTCCTTGGGGATGTTTCCAATTGTCATGTAAAGTGGATACGCACTTTTATTACGGAAGAGCGTTAGCTGGGTCTTATCAGTTGATAAGATGATTGGGATGATTGTTCCACCAGGACCAGTATCACGGTCCAGAGATGCCTATATCCATATAATTATCCAAGTACCAAGGTTAAGAGTTTAATTACCTGTGTGGACCACCACCATTCACCAGTATTCATGTCATGATACATCCGCATTTGCTGTGATTCATCAACATAATGACGTTCTGGCGCATGTATGAGGTAGGGTGCGAAATCGGGATCACTGTAAAGTCCTTTAATACAAGCCATAATATCACGGAAATAAACATCAAAAATCTCTCCGCCAACCTCAATCGAGTGTCGCTCGAATGCTGGCCGCTCGGGAAGGCCCTTATCAATAATTCTATTGAGCTCTTTGCTGTTCTTAAATGAGAGGCCTAGTTTATCCACCAGCTAGGGAATAACAAATCAGATTTGAACAAGAATCATGTACGAACATACACCATCAATTGCCATGAGCTCTGTGAATGCAGTAGAACTTGGTCCACGAAACTTGGCCCACTGGGCAATCTCCCAATCAATTTTTGATGTGAATGGCGAATATGGGTTCCGAGTTGCTTCCGGGGAAGGGTATTGAGGTAGTGCTCATGTTCGGTGGAGTGACCCTCAGTTGATAGCGGCTCTCCAGCACCGCGGCCGTACTTGACAATGAATGGCTGTTGCTCAAGTTTTTCTCGGCCTCGTGTCGTTGACCAGCGGATTGTTGACCGTGTGTTTCGTCATACTGAGGGGGGTCCTCCGTGTCAATATCGACGAGATCAGGTAGATTGGGAATGGATCGATTGATTTCGGGGCCACGCTCGGCCTCAGCAGCATCAGCAGCTTGTTCATCCAAGAATTCGTCTTCGTCTACATCGGATTCGTCATCTGTGAAGATCAATTAATAGATATATAGTCCTGCCTTTGGGCCTTACCAGGAGCTTCCATGCCGGGCTCGGATTCCTCGCCAAGATCTAGTTCGAACTGCTCCTCCACTTCGTCCAGATCCATTTCCATGTCCCCTCCTCTTTCAACATCCTCCATTTCGAAATCTTCATCCCGATAATCACCAAAGAAGTCTCCAGTTTGCAAGACAGGTATCCCCTCCGAGTCGGGTCCAAAGGGCTCGGAATCTGCATGGCAGGGGTGTGGCGAGGACTCGCGGGACGGGGTTTCAGCTTCCGGGTCTTGAAGCTCCTTGTTGAGCTCATCAAGGTATGCTCTGCATCGGGGGTCAGCGCTACGCTGAAGGTGGAGCTTTACATATCTTCGGGAGACAGCTATTCCACAGGCTCTGCACGAATAAACCATCGTGAAGGTCAAACCGTCGAAGAACGTGCTGGAGGAACGTGTTGCGGGATCATGTTGAACAATACGCCGCGTGTTTGGGCACGAGTGCGAGATCACGCAAGATTTGTGGAAAATCGGATAAAGATTGTTAATAGAATTGTGAAGCGGGACCGTGATTACCCGAAAACCTATAAGTATGCGACATTCAGTGCTTCACACCTCTCATCTCAATCCTCACCACGAAAAGCCTCCATAGTCCCAACCAAGCCTCTACCCCGAACAACTTCACCATGTCGACCCAAACTTCCAGCGCAACTGAAGACCAACGCTCCACGCAACAGAAGCGGCTCGACACGAAGGCGCGGAAACAACGAGAGGCTGAAGAGAGTGCCCGAATCCTCGCCGAAGAAACCACAGGTCAGCACAACTAAGCCGAGTCATTGAACATTGACTCACCATTAGATCCAGGCGCTCGTCGAGCAAAGGAGAAGGCAATGGCGAACGCGAGTAAGTACCATCCCCAGCCTGTGTCAAAGGAAAAGGCTAACGTTATCCAGTTTGGAAGAACCCAGCTGTTGCCACCAGCGGAAGGAAACGGGCAGCGTCTAACGTTGCGCAGGGCACGGCCGAGGCAAAGAAAACGCGGACGAGCCATCCGCCGAGCTCTGAAAGCGGGAAGGGCAGTTCTAAACCCCAAACGAAACCTGTAGCGCATGGTCGAGGTGAGCGGCGTACAATGAAACTGCGAAAAGAGTACTCACCGAACCTCAGCAGCTTCGAGGACCCCCGGCTTCATAGCCCCAGAAGACATCCCAATCGACGAGGACGGCGATAATCCAACGGATGGGATCAAGACGCGCTCGAAGGCACGGACGGCTGGAGGAAAACGGTCGGCCAACGGTTCACAAAGGGAATCGAAAAAGCGGAGTCCACAGGACTTGAACGACGACGAAGAAGACGAAGAAATTGAGGAAATTGAAGATGAAGATGATGGATCTAAAGAACATAGCGACGTTGAGGATGACTGGACGGCGAACGTTCAGGAATACGAGGTGAGATAACGATTACGCGTGTGGGAATTCAACTCACAGTTTTTTTTAGAAACCGGAATGGAAGTCGTCCCGTGAGAATAAACGTGGCTCATCCCACGAGCCCAGCAATGCGGATACCGTCCCCACAGACGGTGACGACGATGGCGACGACACCAGTCGCGCTCCACCGCTGTCTCAGAAGCATCTAGGCAAGTCAAAGGTGAGTATTGCTTATTTCAATATATGTAGCACCTCACTCACTCCCCCGCATCGACGCAGAGCGTTTCTGCCTCAAAGAAGACACAACGGCGAAAGGCGGACGACGACGACGGCGATGATGGCGATGACGGCGGTGATGATGGCGGTGACGGCGGCGATGGTGATGATGGTGATGACGTTGTTCACGAGCATTTAGGCAAATCAAAGGTGAGCGTTGTCTAGCTTGGACTGGTGGTACTATGCTCACTCCTCCACGTCTGTAGAATGCTTCTGCGCCAAAAAAACCGACGAAATGGCTGGAAGTGGGTGACGGCGACGGTAGCGACGACAACGACCGCGCCCCTCCATTATCTCAAAAGCATTTGGGTAAATCAAAGGTGAGCATCGCCCAGCTTGTACTGGCGGTACTACGCTTCAACCCTCCACGTCTGTAGAGCATTTCTGCGCCAAAAAGGCCGACGAAATGGGTGGAAGTGGGCGATGGCGACGGTAGCAATGACAACGACCGCACCCCTCCATTGTCTCAGAAACGTTTAGGCAAATCAAAGGTAGATATAACTGCTCTTATATGAATGACGATGCTATGTTCAACCCCCCACATTTACAGAGTGTTTCTACCTCGAAGAAGACGATGGAACGGCGGAAAGCAATGCATACGGCCGAGGTATGCAATCTGCTTTACTAATTTCATATTCCTGAATCCCTCACTACATACCTTCCCCAGCAACCAAAGTGGCCCAGCACGAGCCGAGACAGTGACTCAAACGATGAGTCCGCAGGCCCCGCCGACACAATGGTCGACGTCGACGGGCCTGCGGCACTGGAATCAACCAACATTGAACTCGTACACGAACAAGGCCGACGATACCTCCGGCTCAAAGCCCAGCCCCCAGTGATTCAAAGGATCCTTCACGACGGAATTGAGGCAGCCTATCGCTATGGCTTATGGACAGACATGTTCCCCTCTGGTGATGAGGTTGATACCCAAATGCGCACACTCCTTCGCGATGTCGCGCGTTTGTGTGGGGAGAATTGTGTTGCTGAGCGGCTTCGCCGCGATGCCCGCTACGGGAATGCAATGGGACAAGTTGTAGGTTGACTTGAACTCTTGATTGCCATGATTATGACACTGTCCTAGCTCAAAGTTCGCTTAGGGAATCTCCGCACGGGTGCGCGGGAAGCTGCACGGCGTGTGGCTGAGTCAAAGTATCAGCTACAATCAGGCTGCAGAGATGAGGTAGCGCTGCTAAGGACTAGGGACAATTTTATATGGGGGCGAGACGTAAGTCTGATGCACTCCCACCACTTCATTCTTCGATGTTCTTTAATGCTAACTGCTGCTGTAGGATAATGGCCAACCCCTCAAGAGCAAACCGTACCGCCACCCTGCAATCATTGCAACCCTTCGGTGGTTTTTTGATGAATCTGTAATTTGCCCACGAAACCTCTCATTCTTCAAATCCTCTATCCCGAATGGCCCCGCAAATGAAGAGCTCGAAATTCCAATCCCCATGCTCGCACTCGCAGCCACCATGGTAAGTATAGGTCTCTCCCACCTCCGAGCTTGCTAACTTTGCTATAGGTTTATGCTGAACTCTATGATTGGATCACTGGTGACCGGGTAAAATCAAAATTCAATGCTGATGACCACTGTGACACGTATCAACACCATGTTGGTGTTCTCGAGGGAATTTGCAGCAAGAGTGCCAATGAACGTGACCTCAAATTCCACCGGCTGATGTCAGATCTGTTCAATGAGGCTTCGTATGTGTTGCATTTGGTTGTTGAACCTGATTAACTTGTTGATCTGATCTTTAGAAACCGTGTAAAGAAAGTATCCCCGAAAGTTGATGATAATGAGACTCTTGCAAATCTTGACTTCAATAATATGGATGGTTAGATGATATTGGCAGATTTTCGTACAATTTACTAGAGTTTTGTCTGGAATATAATCATCTGATCACAGGCAATATTCTAATATGTTGTGAGATGGTTAACTATTGCTGTAAATCTTGAATGATTCTACAACATCTTGAAACAAATGTACGAAATTTTCTGTGAGATAGTGCAAGGTCATGCAACATTTTGAACAGATGTTTCAGAGTCTCACTGAAAGATTGCAAAATGTTATACCAATATTATAAAAAATAATGCCCAATTGGCAAAACAAATTACAAATATCTTTGAAATAAGTGCAAAAAATCTTGGGGAAATAATGCAGGATAATTGCAGGAATGTGCAAAATAATGCAAGATTGTGCAAGTTCTTGGGGGGATGTTTAATTTGGTACAGTTTGTCAAGATTTTGACAAATTGGCAACATTAGTTAAAATATGACAATATATTTGGGAATTATGCATTATCTTACAGATCCAGATTCCCTGATGATGTGGCCTGGCCATAATCACAAGTCACGTTTCATGGCTTGACACGGGTTTCCCACACCCCACATTTCGTGTACATGGAAGGCGCCCATAAAAGCGCCTACCTTATATAAGATTTGTCAGCGCCCAATTTAGTAATATGAGCGATTATCAATTGATTGATGATCAGATCGTTCAACACGTTTAGATAAATGTGAATCTAAATGATATTGAAATTCATCAGGAAAACCTCCATTTAATAATTATGCATAATGACCAACAATCACATCTAAACCATGACAAACCACAACTAATGGCCTCTAATGACTGAATAATCTAAAAATGGCTAATTGCTGGCTAAAAAGATTATAATTTTCAAAAATTAGAACCTTTGAGCATAATTATTACATGTCTATTTCTACTACCAAGATAATTCATTGAGTGTACTTTTAAATGGTGATTTACTAGATACATGTGGGCGTGCGTGAGCGGGCACCGTCAATAAATCATATGTGCAAGGTTAGCATGACTCGGAGCTCTGCACTCCGTTACCTTGACTCGTCGGCTGCCATAGCGCTCGAGCCGCGGGTCTGAACCCTGACAGAGCCGTCCGAGTTTGTGCATCAGCGTGATGCTCGTCGGGCGCGTGCGGCTGTGGGTGATCGGTCAGGACGGAGTACTACATACCCGTTCGCGCGGTTCTGTAACCAGAGGCTCATGAAGCTGGTGAAGCTGCAAGGATATAGGTATATCACTACAATCGGTTAGTTAGTAGCGGTCAGCGGATGTGCGTAAATAGATGTATAAGTCAATAAATTATGTATACGAGGTGGGCGCGAGGTCTGGAGCCACAGCGCACGGCGCTTTGTTTCAACCTCGAGTCGGCTGCTACAGCACTCAAGCCGTGCGTCCGAGCCTTGATCCAACCGAGTTCACGCATCAGCGTGACACTTACCGGATGCATGCAGCTGTGGGTGGACTCCAGGAGTGTGCAAAGCGGGATGGAGGCGGACAAACTGGGGGCAGGTGAGGTCGAAGTGGAGTGAGTAGCTGGGAAACGGGGCCTCTGGAGGGTATCGGGTGATCAAGCGTTATCAGCTTCAAAGTTGGGGAACACTCACTGTCCTCGTGCGTGTGGCGCGAGGCGCATAATCAATGGAGCTCACTCGCAAGACCGCTCATGCGAGGGCACTGGAGAAGTAGAGGGGTAGTTGGAAGGAAGGGGGGTGAGAGAGCTGTGGGTAGAGCGCCTGGGCCTGGGGACGAGAACGAGGACAGAGAAGTGGCACAAGGCGGCGCGGGTCCTGTTAGCGTGTCTGTTGCGACTGATAAGGACGGAGACAAACCGGAGCAGGAGACACAGGGGGACGCGGGGGTGATGAACCGGCTGACACGCTACGGGTCGCGGTGTTGGCTCATCGCTTCCTAGGTTATTTGTTCGTCGTCTCCCGGTACTGCGGTGTCGCCAACTTGTCTCAGTTCTTGGGGTCATCCGCCTCCCACTGGTGCTCGATGTTGTCATCCGGTCTGGACGTCCTAACGCGATATGCGAATGGGGGCGAGGCGTGCAAGAAGGGCTACGAACCGTACGGATGTTGTGTGGGTTTGGGGTGTGACGGCGCGCCGGTGCGTTCGCCATGCGGAGGGGGTGAGCGAGTGCACAGGCTAATGTAACATTGGGACAGTGAGTGAATTGAAAAATAGCGGAGGTATTCATCGACTTACCTGTTCATGCTCGAAATTTGACGCTACGGTGTTGATAATGTGCCAGAGGAGATTCGGGGGTTGGGAGGGGTTTGAGGGAAGGTTGGGGATACTTGGGCGGTGACGCGGACGTGCGACATGCAACGTGCATGCGGTATCGCTGATCGGTCAGTCCATGCCGCGTGGCTGGGCAGTGGGGACTTGGAATCAAAACAAACGAGTTGTAATCATGTGACAATAAACTGCGCGTGACTCGTGTTCAAACTTCAACATTGAACCAACCCGAATTCACACCGTTCCTAAATCCTCCCGTCGCCCCGAACATCCGTTGGACGACCGCACCAGCGAGCGGAGGCTCTAGCGCGGACCGCGCATGCGCTCACCGTGGCGTCTTCGCGCTTTTACCCAATGGCTGGCACCATAGAAATAGGCTGCCGTAAATTCTGCCAGGTACGTTACCCCACCCCTCACCTTCCCTGCTGACACTTCCCCATGCAGTTGCATCCCCCCGGCGTGTCCCGGTATGATGGCCAGGCGCCCCCATACATCAACTCCGGCACTCGGCGCCCAGCCCCCGGCACCCGCCCCCCAGGCGAATATTCGCGTTATCCTGCATCTGGGACGGTTACACACGTCTCAAAGACACTCCTGTGTCCAGCCCGGTTCGTCAATCCGATCTCAATGGTGTCTAACCAAGCCTAATATAACATTGGCTTACCTATAGCTACGAGCCATCCCCATCGTTGTCCTGGGACTGTCAAAAACCAGCCGGAAATGCGTCTGGAACGCACTCCTTCCCTCATTTAGTTGCTGCCCCTCACCCTTGTTGCCCGCATCCCACCCTTGTCGCCCGCATCCTGCCCTTATCGCCTGCATCCTGCCCTTGTCGCTCGCATCCCGCCCTCATCACCCGCACCCTACCTTCACCGCCTGAGGCCTGCCCTGTCCCACTCTTTTCGCTCACATCCCGCCCTTGTCACTTGCATCCCACCCTCATCGCCTGCACCCCGCACCGCCCTTGTCACCTGTATCCCACCCTCATCACCCGCATCCCGCCCTCGTCACCCGCACCCCACCTTCACCGCCTGCAACCTGCCCTTGTTGCCCACATCCCACCCTTGTTGCTCGCATCCCACCCTCATCGCCTGCATCCTGCCCTGCCCTTGTTACCTGCATCCTACCCTCGTCGCCTGCATCCTTCCCCCCTCAGCTGCCACCGCCCTCTGCCCCTGTCGCGCACCTCTGCACACCCGCTCTCATTCTTCGCCCCCAGCCGCGTACCTCTGTTCCTCTTTCCCCGACTCTACTACATCTTTCCTATTGTGCTATTGTATTAGAGTTAGTAATGATGAATGAATATATATTATGCAACAACTATGAAATCTTAGATGAATTAGCACTAATTTGTGATAATTAGATCTAATATTTGATAATTAGATGAATTTAGTGTTAGTTTTTGATAATTAGCACAAATTCTAATAATATGGCATGTTCCAAGACTCAAGAGCACCCTGAGTCATGCATGGGCAAGAGGGATATGTTAATTGGTGATTGAAGAGCAATAGATTAAAGAGCAATACTTACTCCTGAAATCTGCATCTAATACAGATATATTAGTGCTAGTTAGTGCTGGGGACCTAGCAAAAAAGTTCTAAAAACAAATAATCCTAGAAACTGAGAATTAGGAGAAATTATAACTATTTAGGGCTAGTTAGGGAATGTAGTTTTTCCTGATGTTGTATTTCAATGCATAACAAGGATGAGCGGAGGTGAGTTGTCAAGTAGCATGAGGAGACTAGAGTATATACTAAATGATAATCTAGATGCATGTGAGCGCAAGTGAGCGAGTGTACAGGTGTAATGCCGTAGCCATGCAGTGTGGTGCCTCAGTACTGCAAACCGCATGTAAACCTCGAGGTATTTCCTATATAATTCCATTTCTGCTACGCACCCCCAAACTCTGGCTGTAAGAATTGCACATGGCCCCCGCTCAGTCCACTTCTACCTCCTGGTGGCGACAACTGTGTTGGGACCACCCCGGTTATGCTGCAAAAACTCTTGACTCCTTCGCAGATGGTGGCTCGAAAAATCCGTCGAAACCAAAAGTATTTTGCAAGGCTTGTTGGATACATCGAATCGAGGCTGAGCAGAGGAAAGACAATGAAGAACTTTCCCAGGGCAAGCGCCAGGACGTCCGAGGGCAGGGTATGATTGAAGATTATTGTAAGTCCCAAAATTACATGAGGCGCCACCGAGTTAACATATTCGCCTACCACGTCTAGTGTGGGCATTTAGCTACAACACTGAGCAAAGCCAAGGTAGTGAAATTCATGTGTCCCCCAAGTGAAAGTCACGTTTCACTCCTTTTCATGGTGAAACAAAAAATCACTCTAAGTGTGAAACATATCAAATTTCGAGTGAATTTTACTTCAGCATAAAGCTGCTGTTAGTGAATATAATTCATTACAAAAAATCACTCATTTTTAATTGAAAGTTTACATGAAACCAAACTGGGTGAATATAATGTGAATACCAGTCACTCGAAAGTCATTCATATTTGATGGAAAATTTTGTGTAATGAAACTAAAGTGATTTAAAAATGAGACCAAACATAAGGCCCACTCATTTCAAGCCAAAAATTGCCTTGAAACAAGTGGGTACTGGTAACTAGAGGCGCCCTCGGCCTGCAACGCAGCACTATACGTAGGGAGGCTGGGGGTACACGAGACGGGGGAGAACCGCCGCGGTGCTTGGGGTTTCTGCTCCTTGCAGCTGACACTCCCCCATTGAGCCTCGCGACATCGTTGCGCACGTCGACTGACATGGCGAATGGGGTCGCGAGGGTGGAGGGGGTGTGTAAGATGCTCGGAAGCAGGTGGGTGGGTGGCGACAAGGCAGTGGTGGTGTGGTTGCGCCGCGCGCGTATGCGTGGACAAGCCCCGACTCACTGTTTGCGAGCAAGGCGATGGTGAGGCCACAGTAGAGATTCCCCCTCCCAGATTCCCTTGCACAGTGTTGCGCGCATCGATTGATGTGGCTAACTGTACAGGGGTGTGCGGGGAAGGGGCTGACCGAGTGGGCGCCGTGGTGCTCCTGCTTGCAAGAGGAAGGAGAGTGAGGGAGTAGACTCACTGTTTGAGCCCTCGCTCTCGTTTGCAAGAGCAAGGGGCTTAGAATAGCTCACTCGCGAGCGGGGCGACAGGGTGGAAGTGGGGCGGGGGCGGGTTCCGAGTGTTCCGCCACCAGGATCATAGGCAGCGGTGACCGATAAATCAAGGCGGTCGGGACCGGATGCGAGGGCGGCGAGGGTGAATTCGTTGGTGGCCTGTAGGACCCCGGGGCATGCGGTCCGGCCAGCGCCCTCAGTGGCTTGTCGCTGAGCATCGTTGAAGTAAGTCGGTGCAGTAACGGCGGCTGAAGGGGGAAATAGTTGAAGATCGGGCTTAGTTGCGCGAATTGACACTTACTTGACTTTGGTATTGAGGGGGCTTGCATCCCATCGGCCGGCGTTGGTGGGGTTTGCGGCAGCCTGGCGCTCAGCGGCGACTTGGCGGGTCGTTCGTCGCATTTGTGATCGCGACGACGGAAGGAGTTGTACGAGCACCCTCAGCGTTCTCGGACGCCCGGGCGCCCGTTTGGACTAAAAGATCTATGTAGATCAGAATGAATTTTGCATGAGAAAAAAAACGAGTGTTCACTCACCTTGTGGGACCTTTCAGTCGTGCTCAAAAACACGAAAACCCATTCCCAGAATCCCGACAACCGTTCCTGTTGATCGCGCCCGCCGGGGCCGTGTCGTTCGTGTGATTTGCGTGTCAAGCGTGTCGAGAATGATCAATGACAGTTGACAATAACATTGATACTAATACTAATAGAACGTCATGGGAAGCTGTCACATGATCACGGCTCAACCGATTTCTTTTTTTCTTTCTAAGTCAACACTGTAGCGCGACTGGCAAACGACAAATGTGTTGCCGCCACCAACCGCCCGCCACCTACTCCATTGCGCCCGACATCCCAAACCTGCATGGCGAGCCACAGACTCGATATGAGGGAGCAGCTTGAAGGTGAACGGGGCCGCGCATCTCACGGTACGTCTTTTGCACTTGCAATCTAACCGTGAAACTCACAGCTTACCCATCCGCCATGAACGTCGAGCGGGCGGCTCAACACCCGCCAACTCCACCCTACCCGTGCTTCTCGTGGTCACTCCCTTCCCAGACATCTCAACGACATCGATCTGCTTCTCGACCTCTCAACCCGCTGCACCCTGGCCTTGCTCGCATCCATTCCTGTCAATGCCCCTCCCGCTCGCTCGCCCACTCCTACACCACTTGCGCACCTTGCGGCAGCAACAGACGATAAAATTTATACACAGAAACCCCAGGTGCGCAGATTACGCCTGGCTAATCCAGATGCCGCTGACCTCTGCTCATAGCACGGCGTCCACGTTGCAGATCCGAGTGCTCCACCCGCTGCACCCCGACCCGTTCCCTCTCCCTGCTAGCGCGCCCTCACTCACACAGCGTCCACGCTCCTACTAGCAACCGCGGATGATAAAATCCGTCCGTAGAACCCCAGGTATGTGCGTTGTATCCTGTTCCAGGCGCAGCTGACCTCCGCCTACAGCATGATGCTAGCACCGCCGGGTGCTCACCTCCCCTCCCCAGCTGGCCCTGACCGCCCCCGCCATTATTGCCATCGACTTGGAGGCAACAATTCCGTCGGAACCTGGCGCACCCTACCCCCATCCCGAGTTCTGGATAACCACGGGGGCTTCAGGTGTGGGAAACATAACGGTGGCCCGATGGACGACCGCGAGGACGATAGCAGGCGCGGGAACCATAATGGAGACCCGAGGGACAGTCACAGGACGACCACAGGTACAGGAGGCATGACTGCGACCCGAGATACGGCTGCGAGGGCTCTAGGCGCAGGAAACCGCGGGGGCCCGCTGAGGGCCAACCTCGAGGACGACAGCAGGTGTGGGGAGCGCAGTACGACCCGACGACAGTAACCACGGGAAGCATGATGGAAACCTGGGGGACGGCGGCCACGGAAAACACGACAGGGGCCTGAGGGACAACCGCGGGGATTACAATGCAGGAAGAACGACCGCGACAGGTATGATCTGACCCTGCAGACACAGGAAGCTGATCACAAACCGAGGGACAATTGTGAGGCTGTTTCCAGCCGTAAGGACCCAGTGATGGGCTTGGGAACTATATTATATGTAGCAACAGTACATGTATTTATTTTAATGAAATTTGCTTTATTATCCTACGAAAACCACTAAAGGCTGGGAGCCAGTATAAGAACAATTCATGTTTCCTCATCTCGAAATTCACTGCAATGATTGCATGAAAGTCACTATAATAGAGAGAAATGCTGTCATGAAACTCACTCAAAAAAATAGTGAAACCACTGGACATGGAATACATGAAACTGTTTCGCCATAATATATGAAATTCACTCAAATGTTAGTGGAATTCACTCAGAGTTGAGAAGATTTCATGGTTTGTTGAGGTGAAATATATAGTGACTTTCACTGCTTCTCCTTTGCTCAGTGCAACGACAAGCAGGCTCCCTGGATGCATGGCCGTGTGGAAACCATTCTCCGGCACCTTGCCATCTGTCCACACGTTGATCAAACGGTTCGCGACATGGCAGCTCGAGAGAAAATCAGCCGCCACCTCACGGTTTCAAAATCTCCACCAAGACCCATGCAACAGCAATCCTCACACCCCACCGCTATGGCCCCAGCTTTGTCGCAACCATATTACCAGCCCCTAGCTAGTTCAAGTTTGCCACCTGTTATACACCCAGGCACAATTGGAACCTCGCAGCCTCCGACGCCAATGTCGACACATCCTAGTATACTATTCAATCATTCAGCACTACCTACGTCTTCACCGCCTATGTACATCACAACGTCACCGTATAACTCACAGTGCAATACGCCCAGTCCCCTCCACTCTAGTTTTGGCGGCGCTGACACTCCGGGCCATTCAGCAAGTCCCCAACTATCACCATTGGCAAGCCCATACATTTCGAATCTCTCAGTAGCTGGTTCGGCGCGGCCGTCAAAACGGCAAAGGACTGGATTTAATTCCTCACAGGTCACCACAGGGTGGACGTCTGCAAACCAAGCACGGTTTAACAGCATGATTGCTCGAATCACAGCTTCATGTGGTTTTCCTTTCTTATGGGTTGAGAATCCTGAGTGGCTGAGATTTGTTCAAGAATTTATTCCCTATGCAGTTTCTCCATCACGGCGAGTACTTGCAAATCGGCTCATTCGCGATGAGGTTAAATCATATCGCGCGATGGCAAAATTGGATTGCAAAGGCCAAAATAGCACACTCCAATATGACGGTTGGACTGGAATCAATAACCATCATTTTCTTGTTTTCCAGATGAGTGTGTCCAACCGTACTGTAGGTTTCCCATTTTTCTTAAGCTATACATTCACAGTCACACTTCTAGATCCACACGGTCTGCGTAATCGACACATCGGGGGAGCGCAAAACGGCTGATTTACTATACCAGAAGCTACGCAATGTGAAGGAAAAAGTTGAAGCGAAATGGGGTGTGGTGGTTGTAGCTATCACCGGGGATGCATCTGGGGAATCCCTGCGAGCAAGAAAAGATCTTGTGCGGTTGTCGCCGCATCTTCTTGCCCCCGATTGCTATGCCCACCAGGTAAGCTTTTAAATCAACCTCAGAATTGATTGTATTGACCTAACGCCGCTCTCAATAGATAAATCTTATGGTATCGGACTACTTCAAGGCACCAAATGCTGCAGAACTCCTTGCATATGGCGAGGACGCCACCGAGCTTATCACATGGTTGCGGAGCAAGACATTTGTCCTGGCAAAAATACGTGCGGTCCAAGATGCCAATGGCTATCCAATTCTTTCAGTTAGACGCGCTGTACTAACACGGTGGACATCCCATTATAGTGCCTATGAGCGTCTCTTAAAGCTTCGCTTGGTGCTTGAGTTGGTGGTCACTCAAGATCAAAACCTCGGCGTCAGTGATATCATCACTGGCAAACGGGCGGCAAAGGATAAGGCCCAGGCGATGATCAAGAAAATACAAGACAGCATGTTTTGGTACAACCTCGCTCGGTAAGAGATTCGTATAGCATTTGATTGGCGAGTTCTAATTTACAGTAGTCTGAAAAAGCATCTGGAACCTCTCGCCCTTGCAGCAAATATCACACAGCTTTCGCACATCCGCCCAGATCAAGTTTTGATTACGTTTGGCATCCTGTATACGCAGTACAACACACTAATGACCGAAGATACCAGCTATCAAACGTGGGCTGCTTTGCAAGCCGTTTTGGATAGTATCGAAAAGCAATGGAAGAAGACCGAACAAAGTGCATTTATTGGGTCGGTAATCCTCAATCCCATCTACAAACTAAAGCCGTTTCACCGGTCTTGCGATTTTATGACTCTTGCGGGAGCGATCTCTCTCCTTAAAGAATTGTACATCCGCTTTTTTGAGCCGCTCTCCGAAGACGGGGATCAAGCCTTCTTTGAAGAAGCCTCCGAATATTTAAATAACTATGGTCGCTACAGGGATCTTTCAAACCACGCCCAACATATTAGCAAACTGGCAAGCCGCGCGGTAAGCCATTCGTTTGTAAACAGCGCTAAAGTTTACAATTTTTTACATTTGCATTAGAACAAGCACGCCGATCCAATAATGATGTGGGATGGAGTCTGCCATCCAGAAACACCGTATTCGCCCCTCCAAAAACTTGCACGGCGGCTGCATTCTGTCTGCGTAAATTCCGCCTCATGCGAACGACTCTTCAGCTTGTTTGGGATTATCCTAACACGCCTCCGCTCCCGATTACGTCCAGAAGCTATGATTGCCCTAGCAGAACTACGCATGTACCTTCGTGATGAGCATATAAAACTCAACGAGGTGAAAGAACACATACGAAAACGAAAAATGACCTCACATCATGCCAAACCCAATGAAGGTGCCGCCCGCAAGTCAAAAGTGACGCCAGAGGCCAACCCACCTGCCAGTGTCGCTGGAGAAACAGCACAAAGTTCAGACCGTGATAGCTTGGACTCCATTTACCAGATAATCACACAACTTGGGCAGCTCGAGGATAACGACGATTCTGCAAGGCTCGAAACTCCCATAGTGGGGACAAATTCCACAGGAGAAAATCCTCCACCACCCAGAGAACCAATACTGATCAAAGAATTATTCAATTTTCAGGATGATACCTGGGCCGAAATCGCAAAGGCCGCCTCAATGCGAGGGTTGGAAGAAGAGATGGAACTCTATGATTTGGTTGATCTGGACGCAGCAGGGGAAGACGATGATGAAGTTGTCGGGCGGGATGGATCAGTCCTTGATGATGAATTTATAGCGTCGTCGTTCAATCTTGGCTCATAGTGGTGTAATCACATTTTATCATTGTTGCACGGTTGGCCTATCTCTCAGATTATCTTATTGATTGGAATGCACGGCTTGATACTGTCCGTGAGAATCTCACAAGTCACGAGGCCAGTGGCAAGCCACGAAACATGGCTTTTGTGGCAAAACACTGGCAAAACACTGGCACTGCCAACACTGCTAGATATGTTGTTCGGAATACGAGCGAGCGCATTGATTTGCGGTACAATAAGCGAGCGGATGCATTCCTACAGTATGGTTGGATAGTTGAGCGACATTTGAAGGATGGAGAGTCAGTCGTCTTACCCGTGTCACAGCCTCCCTCCAACCCGCGATCGCTTTAGCACGTTGCCACCCAATACCCGTGAAATGCCGACTTAGTCGTCTGTTGGGTGGGTTGGAGTGCTGTGAATCCCGAGGAGAGGGCAGTGCCAGCCTGAGAAAGAACTGAGAACGGCGATGGCGCCCATGAAATGACTCAGAGCCGCGCGACCAATGTCATGTCGCATATGTTTAACATAGGAGGAGCAGCGAGTTCGGAGAGGATTAAGAAATTGTATCTTGTATTGGGCGCCGGTTGTGAATAGGAGAGGTGAAAATAATGGATGGAGGGGTGCCAGCGGTGTGCCTTGAACCAGCCACACTAATTGGGTCATAATCGGCCTAAACTTTGGTAAACTTTGCCAAATTATATGTAATCACGCATAATTACTTCAATTTACTTGGAAATTATGCCCTTCAACTTGAATGCTTCAACGGGCAATACATTGGATTACTACTACTAGCTCAAATAATATCAATAGCTAAGAGACGCGCGTTTTCGCTCTTCCAGCCGACGTCCCATGCCTCCGTTAGTGTCTAGGATGTTCCACAGTGTTCCGGTCGCGGATCACTGCGACGCAAGCGCCATCGCGAGTTCATATTCTACACACCACGAAGCTAAGTTAGTTCATGCGGGGGTAGCGTCAGCGTGTATTTGCTTTAGCGGTAGTAATCTCTTACGAGTTGGAACGTGGCGCATTCGGCGCCACTGTGTGAGGTATAGACAGGCATATGGATGATAAGCCGATGGGGGGAAAGTGGAGCGCTCCTGACTCCAGCGTCAAGACCCCCGCTCCCGTATGGCTAGCCGCGATGGGCGGGTGGGTCCATCTTAGCTGGTTCCGCAGGTTGGTGAGGGTCGTGCGGGCGCCGGGGTCTAGTTTGAGATTAGCTTCGTGCGATGAGCGGAGGGAGAGTTTCGTGAGGCATCTTGCAAGGACCTAGGTGTGCGCTGCGAGTCGCATAGGTTGTAGTGGGTGGGTTTGAGGAAATGGTGAGGCGCAGGGCGGCCAGGCCGCGCGTGAACGGTGCACTGCGCCCTTGTGGAGTGAGGACAAGCGGCTCTGGCGGCGAAGACCTGCCCTCGTGCCTCAGCACGTAGGAGAGTACCAATTGCCATTGTCGTCCCTACTAGGGGTTTCGAGCGCCACTGTTTACGCGATTACTTGGGTGAGGTTGCTGCGTCGGTGTTGGTATTGGATAGGGTAGGGCATAGGAACCAAGGCCGTTTGAGGAAGAGGAGGAACGCGGGGGAGTTAGGCGGTCATCGTTTTCCATGCACGGGTATGAGGTTTTTTCGCCTCGTTATCCGCGGTGAGCGTGGATTGGAGCCGGGCGTTCGAGTTCTCGAAATGGCCTTGGCTTGCTGTTGGTCGTTGGATGGATACGACAGCCAAGGTCAACGTTAAACGTGGGAGCGGGGCTGGGGGGCGCGCGGGTCTTCCGAGCATTTGGAGGTGGTTTGGTGTTCGCTTGTACTAGTAACATTCCTGCGCTCACGGGGCTACATCGGCCTGGGCGGGCACGTTAGATATCATGAAGTGATTCTGACATACCTGAATGACTGTCAATCCCAACCGTCGCTCTTCGTACTTCGTCACATTCGGCAACGTCAACATTTTTGCATCTACCTGCGCCACACGCGACCATCGACCTATTAACAGCGTAGCCGAACCGGGGTTCCGTGCGAAGGAAAAGTTTTGGAAGATGTCATGCAGAGCGTAGGTCGTTAAAGTTGAGTTGTGTGTTTGTTGTGTTCCGGCGGCGTCTGGGAACTTGGTCACGCATCACTACGTCCTCGAGCCGTCTCCTCAAATTCTAACCCACCTCAACTCTAACACATAAATTCATTGTTGAAATGCACGCCCTTTACTCGATTCGTGCGTATAAACCAGACCCAGAGAGTCGCGAGACGATTCGCCAGGGAGTCGTTGGTGTTGTCGCGGCTGAGAGGAGGCGCTTCCCTCGATCGTCGGGCATGCGGGTCATGAGCTGGCTAGTCATGTGAGTCTATTAGCGTATTGAATCGACGGCGGGTCGACTCACCAACGATCCTTCTAAGGGGGCCCCTTCACTCCTCCCAGTCCGACTCTGAGACACATTGGACGATCCGGGGTGTTACCAGCGATGGATCGGTCATCTCCACCATCCACCTTTACCCCAAAGGGACGCCGAAGCTGTTTAGAAACGGTGGGCGCTGGGAGAAGTTCGGGATGCGGCTGAACGTTAGGTGGCGGGGGACGCCGCTATAGAATGTCGGGATTAGTTTTGAATGCAATCTCTTGTCCGTGAAGCAACCGTGGCGCAGAATCATTTGTATTATTACGACCTATCACCTCCCTTGAATGTAATAAATGTTTCTCCAAACCATCAATCTAAATTCGGACACCCCTGGCGTCAATGGTCAAACCGTTGGCTGGGTCAACCAACGTATGGGGGCTAATGGGTTATTAGAGGGTTAACGGCTTTGGGCCAATATGTGCTAGGGGGTATACGGCGTGGGGTCATGCAGTATTTGGATGTTATTTCAAGAGGGAACCCGCCGTTTGGCGCATCCCATTATGGCGTCGACCATGCGCGATCTTCGGAATAGTGGCCTGGTAGTGGCGATCCATGACATCGATATCATACGAAACAGGAGCGAGGGCTACGAACAGCTACTGGAATGTCTTTAAAAGCGGTGCAGCTTGAGAAAAAAGAGTTATGAGTGGTAGGGAACGCTATGAGCAGCAATGAACTGGAGATCAATGTTGTAAAAATCCCTACTCAAGGCGATAAAGCCGTAACGATCTGTATGGATATTGAGGAAAAACTTATCGCAAGTATCGAGAACATTAGACGTCGTCCATTGTTTAGAAGTTTCGGCGGGAAAGCAGGGGAAAAGATGTACACTTTGTCGAATATTAACGACCGGGACCACGCTAACAAGGCGCTCCCTATGGCGATCGTAGGCGTATTTGAGCAGATGCAGCCCATGATCGGGTCCAGGGGTATGAAAGGGAGTGAACCACTCGACGTATGCGAGATGTTTCGGCGCCGCCTTGCCGCGGAAGAGAGATTGAGCGTGGCATTGTTGGAGGGAAAATATCACGCGAACGCGACCAACGCGGTACTCTAGGGATAACATTAGTTATTTTGAGCGACTTGCGGTATAGCAAAATTGACCTTTGAGATTTTCGCCAGCCCCAGTCCCATCCGTGATCAGGGCGGTATCGAAGCGGCCCGAATTATCTCCTTGTCTCGTTTTGGATTTTTCCTAGCCGGCTTGACATGAATGGAATCCAGGGTAGTGTTTTCGTAATCTACTTGAGCGGGATACCGGGCAATGAATTTCGCGACGTGGTAGACGCTCACGCGATCGAGGGGGACATGTATCTTGGAGGCTTCTTCGATGCGCCGTTTCATGGTCAAGTGGGGGAAGAGAGGCAATAGAAAATTTTTCACGCCGTACTCGCTAGCAAGCCTTGCCATGGTAATTGCTCGAAGAGTTGGATGCTTTGTCATTTTTACCTGCCGTTCTGGGGCAATAACAGGGAGGACAGCTCGACGGGTGGTCAGTGTCGATGGGGTGTCCTTAGCAAGCTCTTGCCATCGTATGAATTTCTCATGCAGAAGAATTTTCTCCTTCCGCTCTAGCCATATAGTCATTTGCGAATATTCGTCCTTGTGGTAGTAGCTCGATATGCATCCTTTGCGAGATCAATATGAAGC